>NJRQ01000101.1:222601-248135 GCA_003063805.1 Aphaenogaster ashmeadi
TTTAAGTCTTTATCTTAAATAACGCAAAATATACTATCTTGTGTCTTCTTTTGTTATTATACAGCGGTTTGTCATTAATCACAAACGGAACTCTTTAATTTAAGACTCCAAATACAAGACGGTTACTGCGCGTTGCTTAAGACAAAGATTTAGAGCATAAAACAAAAATTGTTTTAAAATAATAAATCAGCCATTCTGCTGAGGCTCGCAGCTAAACCCCCGCCCTCCCTCCCTGTTCGCGTTTTCATCCCTCATATCGAGTCCCTTTGGGCAAGGACGAGACACCGGAAGTCCACCCGAGGCGGATGGGCTGTGTTTAGCGCGTTGAACGCGATGCCGAGTGGGAGCATGAATGCGAGCCCGAGACGTTTTATCTTATTAACGCGTTTGTGAAGATTATCGGACAAATATCATCGATATTTCTAAACTTCTTAGCCGGATATAAAAATGTAAATTTCGACCACACATACACATACACACACACATTCTTTCTCCCTTCCTCTGTGTGTGCTCCGTGTGACACGGCGGATCGCTCGCGTTCCCTTTAAACAAGCGCGCGCGTTCTCGCGACGATTCGGTCGGTGTACGGAAAGGCACGCAATGAGAAGTCGGAAGGATACAGGTCCAGGAGGAGCGCTCCCCGCGCTTTTTCTTTCTCTTTCGAGTGTCCAAGTTTCCGAGTGCTTGGAATGTAAGGGAGCTTCGATTATACGCGACGCGCGTGAGATATATCGGGAGGGAGGAGGCGTCCGGAAGGCAACATTCCGACCAGCTATCCGAGCAAATTTTCTCCTCGAATTGACGATAATTCACCGGTGACGTCGATCCTCTCGAGCGTGTTTAAACGGGACTACCTAACGCAAACGATTAAAAAAGAAGAGATAATTGCAACGGGGATTCGCGAGGATGGTTACACGTTATTACGTAACAGATAGCGCTCCTCTTGTGAAACGCCCGATATCGATAATTAATGCTATTGAAGCTTAAATCGCGAAACGCGATGCATTTTATGAATCTGCATAGTAGATATAACGCGCAGATTTCATAAAAGGATCTCCTCGCGCGTTCCGTCGTTACATATGAAAGAAATAAACTTACAGAGGCAAACGCATCTTAGCACATCTTTCTTCGCAGAAACGCACGCACGCACGCACGCACGCACGCACGCACACAACACGCGCATCCATCGAGTAAATTTTATTCAAACAGATCGCCAATTGCATTTCGCTGGAGCTTGTCTCTCGCGATAGTCGTTTCGTCTGTGTAATCTCGCAATGAGCCATATTAAATTTTTCACGAATTATATCTGGAGATGACTATTGAGTTTTCACAGCGATCACGTATTCGAACTTCTCTCTTTGATTATCGTGAGAAATTGGAAACGGAAGTTTGCTTGTTAGAAAGGAGCGTATCAAAAAGAAAAGAAAATAATGTAAAAACGCCAATAAATCCGCCAAAACGATATACACTATATACTCCTCAATTTTATTAATTTTGAAAAACATAAGAAACTACTTTCAACAATTCATATCTTGCCAATAACATACGCTACCTAACAATGTATATTGAACATCTTAAAAATAACAAGACCAATAAACAAATCTCATCCTCCGACACTGGTATAGAAATATATGTAAACAAAGAAGCGTTATATAATTAACTAAAACCACACAATTTGTTCGTGGCAAAATTCGATCTACGCTTAAACGCTTCTACGAATGTATTTACCGCGAAACATAATTTTCAATTCCAATTGAAAAATTTAACGTATCTCCTAATCAAATTTCTCAACTGCAAGATTATATTCGCATTTAGGGCGTTTAGTTATTCCAAGAAGTTCCTTCTACAGTCGTTAGTCTTATTTGTCATTCTTTGAATGTGTCGAAATATCTAGACCTCGTTTCCTAGCCAGTTGCTCTTCCATTTACTTATCATAGGTATGTTTATTGTTTATGAGATGTGTATATAAAAAAATATGAATCGTCTCGTTTCTTCTATTAGAGGTAGATACGCAGGAAACAGAAGCGATATTCTTACGTTATTTTTTCCATTTTTTTTTCTTTTTGGGTGCACTTGACCGTTATGCGCCAGGTCGTCTCTCTCGCGGTTAAAAGCAATCCTCGTCTCCGAAATTCACGCGTTGCTTGGATGTATCGCTTAAATCAAACTTTACGCAAAGTGCATAACGTAATAGTCGCACGACACATTAGAGCACACTTACATAAAAGATAATCATGATTAACTGCCGCAAGAGAGAGAAACGAATTTCGGATTAAACATGGACCTACAGATATTTTATAAAATAGTTACGTGGCATCTGGTGCAATAATCCAACAATTTCTACCTATGGCACTTAAGGTGCCAACTAATTTTAATTTTACTTACATACATTTCTATAATATAATAAAATAATTAGCTGGTCTATATATATATATATACTACAAAGACACAAGAGCCTATAACAGTAGGAAGTTACAATTTTTTTCCCTTACCTGACGATAAACACTTTTTTTTTATTGCAAAAGAATTCGTGTTCTACATTTGGTTAAGTCCAAACAAACCTAACACTGGTTTTGTACGCGCACACATATATGTATAAGGGTGTTTATGCAAATATATACAATTACTGGATTGAAAGACAAACTATAAAAATGGAACGTTAATGGAAAGTTGCGATGTCTGCGTATACAGCTATTTTATGTACATAAATTCGATAATGCAGAGTAGCAATACAAATAATTAATGAGCGTTAAAATATTAATTGAAGCGTTATAAACAAGAACCAAGTAATATATACGACTCCGCTTTTCTTTCGTTTTGATACGAAATGCGCCATAACCTAACGGAACGTTGAATCTCTTGACTATTTCGTCGTTTTGCTAAATTGCTTTTATTGCATCTCGCTATTCCTCTTAAAAACGCAAGGCGGAAAGATGGTGCGCCGTTCCTCGAGCTTGATATCCCCGCTTATGCGCGACACTCTGGTACAACGAGGTCGTACGTTCACTATTCTCCTCACTTGTATTCAGCCAGTTTCAGCGTCGTTATTTTCAACGATCGAAAAATGATTTATCGTTGACCACCAACCGTGAATATCTTGCATCGGCGGCATATCCCAGCCAAGCGGGTAGAGCGGATGTTTAACGGCACAGATTCGCATGAAATAGCAGCAACGCGACGATCGGCATCCCCGTAATGCGCAGTAGTAATGTTCTCGATGGCTGCGACGTTTCGCGCTAGTGTACATCGCCGGCCTGGCGTCAGTCAGAACTGCTGCTGCTATTTCCGAAATATTCTCCGGCGTCACCGCGGCATATTGGACACGTTCGGTTAGACTGCAGAAAAAAAAATCATTTGCGGAATGTAATTATGACGTATCTCGACTAATTGTAAGTTAAGATCAAGAGAGACGTTGTATGACTTACCTTAAGCCATTTGTCGATGCACTTAGAATGAAATTCGTGAGAACACGGCAGAACACGTAGAGATTGGAGGGCCTCGAAATCGCACATGCACACGACGCAGTTAGTCTGATCGCCCTGGTGTGTCTCTGCGTTGAATTTGTAAGAGGGCAGCTGTTCGACTTCCGCGCGAGTCAAACCTCGCGGCTTAGCCTCGCCCAGTCTCTCGGCTAAGGATAGCAGCGCCTCGTAGTTCTCCGTGACCGAGTCGGGCGAAGACAATTCTGCTTGATTGTAAGGGGACAGCGGTGGATTGCTGAACATCGCTCTATAAGTAAATATCGCATGTAGATTAAATCAACATTTCGGGCGTCTTAAAATTACGAGAAGTTAATTACGAGAAAATGATACGATAGCTTTACGCACAGGAAATGTAGTAAATATCCCGGATAAGCCATAGGTAACTGAGTCGTGTTCCTCCATCTACCGAATCTCGGCCGTCGCAAGACGTTGGACGTTAGTCGTCGAGTTCTGTTCTGTACAATCTCCAATTGACTGTTTCGCGTCTCCGACAGGAATATAGGCGGCGGTGTCGCCACTGGTGTAAAAGCCGGTGGAGAATACGAGTGTGGTAATGCCAATGGTGCACCAGCCGCGGCGCCCACTCTATGATGATGATGGGACTCTATCAGTTCCAGCTCGACTTCTCTCTAGAAATACAAACGTGAGAAGAGGACATTAGTAATTGCGCAAAAATATCGTAGCCTAATAAAGGATTCCATCGGAAGATGCGATGTTCGGTGTCCGATGTATGTATATTTCGATCTAAACGTAAGAATATATTTTCTAGGGATTCTAACTGACATTTACTGTCCTTAGAAATGAGATGTCATATATCAGACATCACATGCAGGATAAATTTTCCATAACAGTCTATAGAGTAGTATTTACAGTCCGATCTTATATTTAAGATCGTCTGAAATACTCGAAATGTTGTATGATCATTTCATTGACTGGATCATCTTGAGACTACTCAAGACCAGACTTAGGATGATCTTAAATATAAGACCAGATTATGAAAACAGTCCCAGAGCATGTTTTTCCAAGTTTACCTGCTGAGACAATTGATGATGTGCGGTGTACTCAGTGTGGACGGGCGGTGGACCCGCAGTATGCAGTCCCGCGACACCACCGGCTGGTGGTGCGTATCCTCTGGGAGCGGCACCCACCAAAGAACTGACGATTCCATTATTTGGATTCGTTGGATGAGCAGCGGAATAATGACTGTGATGATGCGTCACCTAAACAAACGATGCATATAATAAAATATAAAATTTACCCAATAGAAATACTCTGATCAGATTTAACAGAATGCAGTCTACGAATAAGGGCCGATTTTCGTGTATCCAGTGAAAAAATAAAACAATCATTCGCTCGATCGTTCGGAATGGACAAACTTGTTGTCGCCCTACCTGGCACGAGTGTCCGAACGGGGGGTGCGCTCCGTGGGGCGTGTAGAGACTGTGAAGCTGACATGGAATCCTGTAGCCAGTCGCCTGTGGATGCCACAGCGGCTCTCCACTAACGGCGACCCCTAGGCCAGACACGCCGACTTGGCCCACATCGACGACCACGGGCGCATTCGCACCCTGCGCGGGATGGTGCCCCGTACCACCAGCCACCGGATGCGGATGGGGATGCGGCTGATGCGCGCTGTGGATGTTGTGATGGGAATTGTGCAGACCGTGAGGGTGAGAGCCGTGGATATTGTGATGGGAATTGTGGAGGCCGTGATGGGAATTATGGATACTCTGATGGGGATTGTGACCTGGCATGAACGGATAGGAGAGCCCGAACGATTCCGTGTATCGCTGATAACGATTCCTGACCGTCGGACTGCCGCGGGTGGATATGTGATTGCGAGGCGAGCGCCGTTGTGGCGCACCCCCAAATTCCCAAGGCGGTGGGGTTGTGTGCAGGGGTGGCGTCGGCGCCGGCGGCGTCGTTTCTCGGACCTCTATCCCGGACACCGCACCGTTGCGAGATATTCGGCGACGTTTCCTCGACGGCGACTCGCTCTGGAAAAACATCGCGCTCTGTATCGTTTATTCTTCTTCGCTCGCTTCCGCTCCGAGTAAAATGTTCTGTTTGAAGAAGAGCTCTCAGTTTGCCGGCGGAATATTAAAAAGCTTGTACTGGTTGTTTTAATTAGTAAAGTAATCGGAATGTCGCACTTGGACGCGTTAAGCAAGCATCGTCGTAAGCTCGTTGTAAAACAAGACTCACGAGATTAGGACTCGACGGTGTTTATCTCGACATCTTTCGCTAGGGACAACAAGACCCGCGCGGTTCTCTCATCGGAGAAAAAAAAACATCGTGGACCGTTAGGAAGATCGGAAGCCTATTTTTAGATTGTCGGAAACTGTCGAGTGTACGATGTACAATTCGTTTAATCGAATCAGGGAGTTCAGTCCATCAATTCCGCCGTCAACTGCGATCTCCCTATCGACGAGTTGTTTTCTCTCGCACAAATTATTCGACGGAAAATATGAACGAATGATCGTGTTGACACTGAGATGTCGTAGACGCGGAAAACAAAACAGACACTCACTTTTCTGCCGTCGTCCTGACTAGGCTGCCTGTAGTAAGGCGGCGATGGTTGGATCTGCACAGGGCTCAGAGGTAGCTGGTTCGTGGCTGAAAGCAAAAGTTTACGTAACTTTCTCGCGACACCCGATCACGAAAGACTGTCTCTAAGGACTAGACTTTTGCAGAATCAAACCGGCGCGACGAGAAAAGAAGGAGCAAAAAAGTCGCACGCAGGTTCGGACAACGAACTTCCGTCGCGAATAAACAGAACCTTGAAGAGTACCTAAGGGCAGCATTCATAATCCGTTTTTATATTTAAGACCGTCTTAGGTACAGTCTTAAGATGTGATAAACCATAAATAATCACAGAGCCGTATTAGCATCTCAAGATATTACTTAAGACGGTCTTGAAATAAGATCGGACTATGACCGGTATTCATAGTCCATTCTTATATTCAAGACCATCTTAAGTAATGTCTTAAGACACTAATATGGCTCTCTGTGATTGGTTTATGACATCTTAAGATTGTACTTAAGACGATCTTAAATATAAGAAAACGACTATGAATACCGGCCTATGAATACCAGCAAAGTTGTGAGTGAGGATACCTTGAGAGTTCCTGCGGTACTCCATGTCTACTCCGCTGGCTCCGAGGCCGGGACTCATGTTCAGTATAGGGCCGCGCATCGTGTTCTCCTGAAATCACAGCGGCAATTGCAATTAGACGACCTAGGTAGGAGGGGGGGGGGAAGAGAGAAGGGACCAAGATAGAGGCGTTCACCTGTCCACAGATATTGATGTGCAACGGCGGGGAGTTGGCCGGCGGGCCTACCGGCTCCTGGGGGAAGTGCGGCGGCGGGCCCCTCGTCTGTGGGCTGTGCTGCGGTGGCGGCTTATATCCCACGCTGGTTCCACCCACGTTCCCGTGATAGGAAACCTCCTTGCCGGCCGGCCCGGAGGACGTGCCGACCCCGGGGCAATCCCTGCGTCGTGCACAGGAGAAATATATGAGCGAGGTTGCGGAGATACGCGGCGAGAGTACGCGTACGCGCGGTGGCGCGAGCGGAAAATACGTAATAAATCCGCGGCGAGATACGCCGTTCTCCGCCGAGCGATAACTCGGTTATAAGCGCCGATACCGGCCGCACGGCTCGTAACGAGATGAGTCACGTACGGCGTGCGAGGAACGAGGGACGAGGATCCCGGCCAACGCGAATCTTGCTGCCTCCGCGAACGAAGCGATCGCGCGTTGGCGAATTCGGTGTGTTTTCGCTTTCTGCGTTTTCTGCGTGGAAAGGGCCACAGCACTCAGAAAAACGTAAGCGGTAAGACTTGAGCGGTGAGCGAACCGGCCAATCATAGTCGAGAATTTTCGAAAACGTTTTCGAAGGCTACCATTTTGAAATTCTCGGCTCTGATTGGCCGATTCGCTTACCCATGGGGGCCACTAAAAAGAGCGAAAAAAATTCCCTGACTTTTCCCTGGCAAAATTATAATTTTTCCCTTATTAAAATTCAAATTAATAGTCAAGTGCCAGTACGAATAACTAATTAATGAAGCTCCGAATTAATCGGTATTCAAAAAAACATTTACAATCTGCTTAATGGCGACGGAAAATTGTATTTATACCACTAAGCCACAGAGATTAACAACACTAACAACAGGATTGATTTGTCAAAAATTTTGTTGCATAAACGTTTACAGCGAACATTACTCACATTTGGTCAATAGTTTTATTCAAATTTTCTTCTATTTAGATCCATCTATCAAACGTACATATTAACTAGATAGAATATCTTTTATAAGAACTAAAAATCTTAAACAACAGCAAGGAATTTTGGAACTTTGGAATAAACAGTAGTGTATAAGCGTTGCGCGGTGCACAGCGCTCATTAAAGAGATGTATCCGGGAAGCAATTTTTCTCTTACCGAATTTATAAAAATGCCGCTTGCATATACGAAATATTTCGACGTAAATGTACTTCAATTTTCAACATTTTATCTTGACTAATTAAGAATTCCCACCATGTAAGAAAAAATTATTCTTTAAACTTTGGTTCTTTAATTATGGAGGAAGCTTTGTTTCTTTTCGTTTCCCTGATTAATTCCCTGACTTTTCCCTGATTTCCCTGACCATTTTTTTAATTCCCTGACGTTTCCCTGATTTCCAGGTTTTTCCTGACCAGTGGCCACCATGTTATCGCTTACGTTTTTCTGTGTACTATAGCCCAAAGAAAAGCTGGGAGGCGCGCCGCACAGTGGGAGGAAAGCAAGATCTAGCGCGCTAAAAATACAAACATGAATTCTCACGAAAACTCAATTTGTAGAAACTTGTCGGTTTCTAAAAATTCTGTACACCATTACATCTTCTTGCATCTGAAACTACAATGTTTTAAAAATACAAAATTTTTGAAATTGTTATTGAAAATTTTATTTATGCAAAAGTAGAGGGTTGTAGAAGTCTACCTTTTATTTTATTAGCTTACTTTATTATGATTATTCATTAACATATTAAAGAATAAACGTCTACTTTTGTCTACTTTTTAAAATAATGAATTTAATTTGAAATTAAAACAGCAAAGAAATTCCCAAAGAATATTTTGCAATTTTTTTTTAGGTATATATGTATGTAACTGAATCTAGCAACGGGTGCGGAGCGTTTTGCTGCTAACTTCAGCTACATGGTGATAGGTTAATAACTTTTTGCAATGCAAAAAGCTAATAAAATAAAAATTATACTTCTACAACCTTCTACTTTTGTAATTCACCAATTTACCAAAATATTTTTTGGGAATTTCTTTGCTGTTTTAATTTCAAATTAAATTCATTATTTAAAAAAGTAGACAAAAGTAGACGTTCATTCTTTAATATGTTAATGAATGATCATAAAGTAAGCTAATAAAATGAAAGGTGGACCTCTACAACCTTCTACTTTTGTAATTTACCAATTTACAAATAAAATTTTCAATAACAATTTCAAAAATTTTGTATTTTTAAAACATTGTAGTTTCAGATGCAAGATGTAATGGTGTACAGAATTTTTAGAAAAACCCACAAGTTTCTACAAATTGAGTTTTCGTGAGAATTCATGTTTGTATTTTTGGCGCGCTAGATCTTGCTTTCCTCCCACTGTGCGCCGTTCCCACGGCAAAAATTTCACGAAAACGACGGGTCCTTTTCTCTTTAACGAATCGATAACGGAATCGTACGCGCGCGGCGTTTCCTTAAAATTTCATCCCGTTCGGTCGCGCTGTCGCTGGGCTCCTGGCCGGCGTGCGAGAGCACAGAAATACCGCGGTTTAATTCGACGTTTAAACGAAGGAAGCGACGGTAATTTCGATGTTATGCAAATTTGAAAGAGCCGCGTTAATCCCGCGATTCTCGCTCGCATCTCCAAGAGCGTATTGATCCGCGTGGATGTGAACGCGATCTATTTCGACGTGTCTAATTAATTTTAGTCGCTCGACCCGCTGGCGCGCAAGGTCTTGCCGGCGCGCGCCAAATTCGCGGCGAAATCTTATTTCCGGGCGAAGACCCGGTTCTCGTCCGATCGGAAATCTCCCTAGGCGTCGGACTATGCGCGATTCGTGGTGAGATTCGCGCCCTTTAATTTCGTCGCCAAAAAAACCGCTCCGCTGGCGAATTGGCGCGAATGGTAAATGCGAATTCGGCGAATCTCGTACGAATGGCGAATTGCGAATTTCGAACTGCCTCGAATCACGAATCGCACATAGTTTGACGCTAGTTTAAAATTGTATTGGCTATAGATGAAAATGTGATGACAAGTTAATGACTTAGAGGATAGATTTTAGGCATAAGAATATATATGTTCAGTTTCAAAACGGTTTACAAGCTCCTTTAAAAGTTATCGTAATTATTAGTTACTATGATTTCTTATGGAGATTCATGAAAAACTGCGACATATCAAATTTAAACGCTAAAATGATTTTAAAAATGATGACTGGTTTTTAAAACTTTTTTAAATCGCTTACCAAAGATCTTAAAAACAATATAAAAAAAGAAAACGTACTTACTAGCTTGTTACAATGATATTAATTAAAACTAAGCAGTCATAAGGTAGTTACGGGAGTAAGTTAGTGTTGAAGATGCTACCAACTGAAGAAAAAAAAGCGTTGTTGCCACATCTAATACATTTCAAATGCGGAATTTTTTTAAATTATATCTTACCGCGCGCGAGATTGTAAAATTTATATGTAAAATATATCTTTAACAGATTTTTCTCACTTTTTGTACCATGATCATTATTCTATCATAATTTCTTTTTATTTAGATTTTCGATTTTTAATTTCCAAAGTTGGATTTAATGTACAGTCACGTCCGCTTTTTAACAGCGATCCTAAGAATATGCATAAAAGAGTATATAAATATTAAGGATGTTCAGGCATTACGACTAAAATGATGAAAACTCGCTAAAACCAATTGGATTCTGTAGATTTCATCATAAAAAAATTCTGTCAAAGTTTGAGGCTATTAGGAAGTTTGTTACTGAGAAAATTAAATAATAAAATTACACGTAGTCTTATGGAAAATGGGGGAAAAATTATCATATATCTCAGTGAAAATTGATGAAAAAAATATGAAATTTTGCAAGCAGAGTGATTAAGACTACATAATTGTCTATACCAATTTTTAGCTTAATTAGGAGACTTGTTCTTTTTATTTAATAATGTTTATGTTTAATAAGAAAAATTGTTTATTTGTATCGACGCAATTGGCTAATGATAAGTTAACGTTTTTTACGACGTTTCGACCCTAGGGATTGGGTCCTTCTCAAGTAATTAGGCTATGCGCTTTCATTACTTGAGAAGGACCCAATCCCTAGGGTCGAAACGTCGTAAAAAACGTTAACTTATCATTAGCCAATTGCGTCGATATAAATAAAGAATTTTTCTTGTTAAATTATTTTTGGCGGATCAGCATCTTTTATTTTCGTATTTATGTTTAATGTTTATATTTATGTATATGTTTATTGTTTCGACTCGCTTACATACGCTCAAATACAGATAAGAAGACTATGAGTGACACGTACACTATCGAATGCCATACAATGTTGCCAAAAATGCGAAAAATGATTTAACTCTTGAAATTGATTGTACATAAGCAACTTAACTTTTAGCAGAGAAAAAGTACCCGTACCGCCTGAACATCCTTAATTACCAAAAACATTTTATTAGTTTAATTTTATGCAGTTAAAGCCAACAGTGATCTTATGGAATCCAAATACATGCTAAAAATGCAAAAATTGTTGTGTTCTCAATATACGTCACTTTTTGCTGAGATTGTATAGCCAATACATTCTTAACCCTTTAGAGAACTGTGGCTGAATCATTCTTGACCCGTACTCTATTAGATAATCAAAAAGTCGCTCCGCGTATAAATATATTATATATAACTTTTATATAGTATAAATATACTATATAGCATATAAATGTACTATATAGTATATACTGTATATTATATGCTATATAAATATAGTATAATATACTATAATAGTATAAATATATAGCATAAATATGATATTTATATAGTATAAATATAATAATTTATATAGTACAAATATACTACATAAATATAGTATATAAAACAACAGGAAAAAAGCAGCAATTTTCAAGTTTGATTTTTGACACCCTTGCGATGTAAAGGAGATGTACGAATAATGTTACGAAAACTAACAAATAGCCATCGGATCTCGAGTGACCCAGCCACCAGTTTGCCAGTCAAAGGTTCAAGAGTCGTCCTTTTCCACGTGTCTCGCGTCCGCGATTTTTGCAGACTGGCGAGTTAACGTTCCGGTGTTACGTGCAAGAGCTTGAATCACGTCGATTTGCAACGTCGCGATTCAAGAGGCTCGCAATTAAGCAAGCCTCTTCTCGCGAGCGGTTATGAAAGTCGCAGTCATCAGAATTGAAACGATAGCGACGTCCGCCGCGACGCGTCTTATTCGCGTCGTAAACAAGAGCGGACGGGACCGCTGTCGCGAAGTGAAAATATCGTCTCGATAACTTCGCGAGCGATACACACTTTCAGAATTTTGCTGATAAATAAAGTCGCGAGTAAAGCTTTCGCTTCTCGAGACTTTTGCGCCTGGACATTTTATTCCTTTGACCGAGATTAGAAGTGTTCGCCGTATTAAAGATTCGAAAGCCGTGATAATTTTGTCACTGGCATATTCAGCGGCGTTATATTCGATTCCATCTTCAATTTTCGGTTAATGGAAAAGCGACACCGAATTCGCCAATGAGTCCGAGGCCGAGAGGACGTCCGATAGCAGTAGGACGGCTCTCTCTCTCTCTCTACGTATTTGCTTGACCTACAAGCACGGACGAATAAATTGGCCGTAATAGTTAACGATTCGACAAACTGGTGCGCCGGCGGGTTTATTTATTTTTGTTAGCCGCGGATTTATTTATCGTTATACAATCGGCTACTTTTGTGAACGGCGTCATAAAGAATATATGTATCAATGGAAGCCAAACTGTAACGTTACATAATACACGACGTGACGTTCGTAAAATAGTCACACCACGCTCTCGTAGTACATGATGTAACATAATGCTATTTACATAATTTCGCCCGTGCGTTTGTACGGCTTGGCATCAATATTGCACATTGTGCTCGCAATTTATTTAATGTATTTATATTTGCATTCGTTGCATTATCATACTCGAGCGACTTTTCCTTCGACTTCCGCGAAAAAGGGACCGTTTTTATCGGGAACCTATCGCGTTCTCTTGCTTCTTTCTTTTTTTCACTCCAGTAGTCACGTGTTAACATTCGCGAGAGGGAATCGAGATGCTTCGCGGTCGCGAGAGAGGGAAAAATCTATACATATGTATACTTGCACGAAACTGATAAGTATGCGCGAGCATGCTAAACGAGATAACCAGTGAAACATATAAACATGGCATAGAAAAAGTTTAGGAAAGTAAAATGTTAAAGCGGGCGTAGAGTAAAATACCATACGTTCTATTAGAGTCAATTGGCAGAGCTAAATGGCTTTCAAAGATGTCGATATCATGCGTCAATAGCGGCGATCGCAAGATGGTGCAAGATTACACCAGTTTGAACGCGACCGCACGTCGCAGCGAGGATAGGCAGAACTGTCTAATGTCGAGGAAAATAATGATAAACTGCTTGTGGGACGTGTGTTGCTTGTTGTGCTAATTAAACCGCGAATTAAGTTCGCCGCCTGTTAAAAGTGTGATTTTAATATAACGTTTTCTCAAGAGATACGTTCCTAGAGCGAAATAAAATTTATGTCGGATAATTAACAGAATCATTACGTTAGGTTTTTCTAGAGAATTTTATCCCGCAAAGAGATACAAATAGAGATAAATCTTTATCTATATGTCAGCCATATTTTCTCAGGCATGCTACAAATTTTTACTCTACAAAGTTACTTCTACTGGTGCAACCTTCCGACAGACAGACAGAAAGAAAGTTGCACCTCTCAAAATCGTGCAATCGTGAAGTTGTAGATGTCGCGCATTTGCAACATGAATTTATACAGGCAGAGCTTGATAGTGATTCAAGTCGAACGCATGAGCCAACACTTTTTCAATGTCTTTTTGCATGCAACTTGCAGTTTTTAGCATGCAGGATGCCGCTGGCCGACCGTACTTCCTCTCAATGATACATACGTATATGAGCAGCGAAAAACCGCGTTAAAAATAAAATATTCTAGCGTTGATTCTAACTCTTTCTAGGTTTTTGTTTGCGAAACAATAACCGCCGACGATGGATCAATTCGATATTTGTAAGAGGATGCCAATATGTTGCGTCATGCAGTTGCATGATAATTCTGTACGAATCAAAACGGTACCATCTTTAATTATTCTTCACTTAGATATCTTCAAGACGTATTTAAGAAATATTTTTAAGTTTTCTAGGTTTTTTAATGTCTGACGGTAAGTCATTAGTAAAAAGTTATGATTATCTAGCGATAGTTCGCGTATGCAAAATATACAAAAATCCTCGCTCCTAATTTTAATGACAGAGTTTTCGATTTACTTGGAATCGAATCTTCCTCAATTAAAACCGAGTCGTGACGCTCATATCTTATCTTCGAATTAAATGCTATGAAATATGTAAAGCGCAAACAAATTGTAAAACTGTTCGTTTAAATTTCTATGCGAACTTTCGGATTTATCGGATTTTCAATCCGAGGCTCAATTCAGCGTTACATTAAAAAATTAGTTATTACAGCTTTGCTCGAAATATTCTCCAAGGAGTTACTACCGACTCCAAACTCTGTCATCAAGATCAAAGGCAGAGTATCGGGACACCCTACACGAGAGATTCAACGGGAAATCCTAATTGAACGTTTGTAAGTCCGTAAGGCTGCACAAGGTCTATATACGACAAGAGTATAATAGTCGTGTCTAATGAAATCCAGCGATGCTGCATATACATAGAACGAAAGTGCGCGCGGTCGGCAAGAGGCGAGAGAGAGAAGGAAAATCGATAAACCGATTTAAATTAAGGTGGGCAGATAAACGAGAAATGGGCGCCGCGCGCGCGAACCGGTGAAAAAGGGTTCCAAAGTGCGAGAGCACGGAAATAAAGCGCGTCTCGGCGGGCACGTCATCGCGGCGGGCCCGTTGATTATCGTTGATTAGAGAGAATCGTCGACTCTTCAACGTCAGCTCCTCTGAAAATTAAATACACGCGGACATCGTGGTCTCTCGACCTGGCCTGAATGCAACATTTAGTTACATACATACATACATACATATATGTATATATACATACACACGTGGGTGTGTTTAAATCATAAAAAATATATAAATATGTGTATGTCGGTTTTATATATTTTATATATATATATATATATATATATATCAATTTTATATATGTATATTCATGTCTATTATATATATGTGCTTTTTACAATTACATAAAAAATATATAAATGATTATATGTATATATACATCATTAGAAATATATATTTTGTATATTTTTATATTATATATACAGGGTGGACAAAATAGAGCGTGACGAATTTTTATCTCAGAATAACTAGAAGCATCATATTATATAAAAAAATCATATAATTCCATTTAAAAAATCAAAGATCACCTTCAATCTTCGAAACGCCTCCACCTAGAAAAATTTCGTTTGACCCATCTTATGTCCCCCTCAAAGTCACAAAATTTTTGTTTGAAACATTTTTCTCTACAAACAATATTTTTGTAGATAAAAAATCGTCGCGCTTTATTTTGTCCACCCTGTATACATAATATAAAAATATATAAAATATATATTATATAATGTCGCATGGCACTTTTGCTAAACCATGTATTAAGCTGGTGATGCACAAATGCACGGTGAATAATGGGAACATGGCACGAGAATTTTTACCGCGCGGGAAAAAAAAGAAGAAAAAAGCTCGATCCATCCCGTAATGAAACGCGTGTCGACTTTTGAACGATCTGATAGAGATCGAGAGCGTTTTCCAGGCGTTGAATAAACGGAATTCTATTTACTCCGGACTTTCTACAGCTGGTAGAAAGTTCGTGAAAATTGTACAGGGCGTCCCAAATTTGTCGTATTCCCTATCAGAGGATTTTTCCGTCTAACGTTATGAATGTCCACTGTCAAAAATATCAAAATACGAAAGAGTCTTTTAGTTAAGCGATTCAAATTTATATCTTCACAAGATAAGCTTCAGAAGTATACATAAAATCACAAAGCTCTTTGTTCGTTTGATGTCAAGTAGATTAACAGAACTTTTATATACAACTTTTCTAAAGAAGTTTAAGCAAAACTCCGTTTAATAAATTGTCTCAAAAACTATTAATACCGAAACTATTAATAAACATAAAAAATATAAATTACTTGTGACACTCTGTATAAAGCTGATTAAATGAGCGAAAGTAAACATAAAATACATACAAACACGTTTGTTAATATGTTTGTAGGTATTTTCCGTCATAAACTCATTATATTTTGAAAAATAAATTTTTGTAGAGTCGAACAAAGTTTCTATTAAAGTGGAAGTACTGTATCTTCTATCCCGTTAAATCTGAGACGAGTCGCCAACGTATAGTATAAATCCGACCCCACCTCCGATACATCCTACACATTTTTCTAATGAGGGTTGCCGTGCGTAAAAGTTCTCCGTCATCGCGAAACGATCTTATCGTGGAACACACGCATATTACGTTCAGCCCAAGTGTCAAACCGGAAGGCACCCAGGCGAGCAAATGTGGATAACATTTCTGACGCGATCGTAACGTAAATCCAAAATTTAAAAATAATATCCATTTAAGAATGAAAATAATTATTCCAATTATTTTTAATTTTTGCATTTCACTATATAATATATCCAAACTTTTCTTTCTCTTTGCAGAGCTTTCTCTTTATAGAGATTAAATACTCGCCTAGTCTCGAGTCAATTTGACCTAAACGATTTTTCATTCACCCGCTTAAACTTTTCATAAAAAATAATAAATAAAAGGAATTAACTTCGTGTAATTTTTTATCGTTAAATTTTCCCGTAACTTCTAAGGATTTAATGTCAAGTGCGCCTGAGGAAGAGTAACATTCCATTACGCGGGTATTTAAAGATTAAGAGTTGTTAATAGTTAAACATTGCGCCAAGCAATGTTTCGCAAAACTTGTGAAACATTTAATAACATTAATTATATTATAGAGAAATAAAGTTTGTCGTATGTCCTCCAGGAACAAATGTTACACGGAAAAAACGATAAGGTTGCCACAACCACAATAATAGTAATATTTGGTACAGCCACGTCCTGTGGTTGTCACATTCACATTGATGTGAAGGTAACTATATGCATTTGGTACAGCAAGCATAGTGAATGTTGAGACAAACATATATAGATGCACTACACAAAACAACGTGAATGTGACAACCACAGGACGTGGCTGAACCAAATATTACTATTATTGTGGTTGTGGCAACCTTATCGTTCTTTCGGTGTATCATTCCCTTTCTAATAAGACTAACGAATCTTATCGAAATGTAAAAAGTATCGACATACGCGGGGGTGAGATTTGAAAAAAGACACGTCGAAGGAAATATTACTCCATCGGCACAAAAGCGTTTCGTCGCAACGACAGCGTGAAAAAAATTAGATTTACCGACGACTCTACAGAAATATTCTTGTCACGGTACTATCGCCGGAGCCCCCGTCCTCTCGAGCCGTGCACTTGGAACGTGTACGCCGTGAAAATTCGCGTATATTCACGACAGCGCGGCGGCCGCAATTGCGCGGGTTCGTTAATATACCCATTGTGATATCGTGGCGGGCACTGCCGGTACGGGTATTCCTTGCTGCCGGCGGCGAATTGCTGCTGCTGCTGCTGCTGTTGCTGCTGCTGCTGCTGCTGCTGGGGCTGGTGCTGCTGCTGGTGCAGACCGTGGGGGTGCCAGCCGCCGTTGCGGGGATGAGACGACGCGGGGGTGCGCGCGTGCGGCCCCGACGGGGCGCCATTGGACACCACAGCTCTGTAACGTCCCTGCATGCCCAAGCCGCGGTGCTGATGACTCCCGGGGCCATTCATCCTTCGTCTGTCCCTCTTTCCTTTCGTCTGTGCCTCTCTCTGTCTCTCTCTTTGCCTCACCCTGTCCTTTATGTCACTTGCTCTCTCGTCCGGCGGTATTCCCCTTCCTCCTCCTCCTCCTTCTCCTCCGCCTCGCCGTTGCCGTCGCCGTCGTCGTCGTCGTCGTCGTTGTCCTCACGCTTGACACGAGGAGGTTGCTTCTCTGTGTGCGCGCGCGACGATGGGCGCAGCCAGCCGGCTGTCCTCTCGCCTCTCTCGTAAGATCACCCGCTGAACCGATCGACGTGCACCGAGAGGAACCTGGCGAGGGTATTTTAAACGTTACCTGGTCGGGGAGGATCCTGAACGGATGTGACGGACCTCTCTCTCTCTTTTCTCTCTCTGTCTCCCTAACCCCTCCCCCCGACTTGACATTTCGAAACGCGAGACGAACGCGCCGAGGGAACGTCCGATCCGAGCTGGCCGGTACCGATATTGCATTACGCCCCGCGATACTTCGATATTTTTCGCCATGGAAACTCGTTCGATCGTGTCGTGTTTATTTCCTGAAGAGAGCCGTTGATTCCTGCTCGACTGGAATCGACGGAGACCTCCTTGCGCTTTACCACCGAGCTCGAACAAGAATTAAATCGTTCTCACGAGCATCGCGATAACGTTTTAAATATCCGCGTCAAATAATCAATCGAGCCAAAAAGAAATATATATCGCGAAGTGAAAAATGTCTCGCGATAGACTGCGGCTTATACCTGAAGGCATTATCGGCAGGCATGTTTCATCTAAAAACGATTTAAAATACGATTTTTAAATCGGGCATCGATCGTTAAACGACTTGTGCAACCGTCTGACAACCAAGTCGGATGTGCGTTCGACGTTTATACAACTCCTATTAAGCAAGCAGGACCAAATCGGCAAAATCAAACCGATTCTATTGGAACATTTAGTACTTATTTTGTACTAAATTGTACCATTAAAGACAATTTTGTACTACCTATGTGCCATTTCGGAAAAAACCGTGGCGCTGCTAGCTTAATATTAAACTGGCAGGGCCACTTTAAAATAAAAGAAAAACAAAAGTAGAAATCAATAGGATTGAATTTGTACTAATTTGTACCATCAAAGACAATTTTATATTATATGCCATTTCCAAGAAAACTATGGCGCTGCCAGCTTAATATGTTAAGGACCACTTTAAAATAAAAGAGAAAAAGAACAAAAATGAACAAAACTGAATTTGTACTCATTTGTACTATTGAAAATAAGATAATATTTTATATTTCTTCTCGTTTACTTACAATCGATTGTAAGTAAATACTAATAAAGTAATTTCAACGAGAAGAAATATAAAATTGTAAGTAAATACTAATAAAGTAATTTACTTACAATCGATTTAGGATAGTTTTCTTGGAAATGGCATATAATATAAAATTGTCCTTGATGGTACAAATTAGTACAAATTCAATCCTGTTGATTTCTGCTCTTATCTTTCTTTTATTTTAAAGTGATCCTGCCAGTTTAATATTAAAGTAGCAGCGCCACGGTTTTTTCCAAAATGGCACATAGTACAAAATTATCTTTATATATATAATAGTACAATTTAGTACAAAATAAGTACTAAATGTTCTAATAATTCCAGTTTGATTTTGCCGACTGATCCCGCTAGCTTAAAAAATCGAGGTGTTTATATATACTACGTCCGTAATTCGCGGACGATCTTTTCATCGCGTTAAACATTACTCTAATCATCTCTGTTAAATCCTCAGTTTTCCCTCGCTCGTCCTTAGCTCGCGTCGCGTCGCGTCCAGTGTTGTTAAAATATGTATATCTCATACACGATATCGTGCACCTTTCCTGATAACCGCACTTATATCTAAATGCAAAGTTGCCCCGATCTGCATTTCTCGAGAGTTTAAATAGTCTCATGGAAATTCATTACGTTCATATCTACTCCGTTTTAAATATGAAGATTGATCGTTTTAACAATAAGTGAAAGTCGATATCGTTTTTAGTATTATAACGCACCGTTAGGTATACCGACGAAAAAAAATTTTCTCTACACGATTATTAAAACTACACAATGATATTGAAATTATTACCGCAAGCAGCTCCGATTGTACGTAATAAAGTATCACATGTGAACAGATATCGTTCTAGCAGATATTTTATTCGAGAAATAACAATTTGCCTGCTACGCGAGATCGTATATTTTTACCAACACTGGAGTATCGTAATAAGGCACTCGTGAAAAGGAGCGAATACTATGTACTGCATATAAATCGTATTCAATAAGCCGAACGGGACGTTAGCAAAGTCACGTAATGCGAATATTTACGCCACTAATTTCCGGAAATGTCGCGCGCGTCGTAAATAGCGCTCGCGGAACCTTCTTCGATTAACAGCTACTTTATATAACGATTTCTCGTCTGATGAACGAACGGATAGCGATGTTTCTTACAGATAACATCGGTACTTTGTGCGTCACGCGGGCAAGGGAACCTGAAAATCCATGAAATTCGAGAAGCATGCAGGACACTTTGACAAGCAACGAATTTTTCCAGGCAATTTTTAAACGACATATTGTCATTTTAAATAATAAAGAACAAATTATTTGATTTCGTTGAACGATATCTCGAAAGGAATTGTAAACATTTAAAATTCGTTTGATAATTTTATTCGCAGTATATTATATTGATAATTTATCGCTATTTCTCAGATGTAGGTAAGATGCTGCACGTGTGAACTTGAAATGTGATTATTCACTAAATATTCCAAATAAGTCAACATCGTGTGCTTAATCGATAGAATCGAATAAAAGAAGATTAGCACGATGAGAAGCAGTAAAGCTTGCTTTTTATGGGATCGCGAATCATGAATGAGCTTTACAAATTGACTTCTATATATAGATACCTATTTAATTACTGTTGTTGAAATATTCATTTCGTCATTACCAATACGGTAAGTATTCATAATATTCCATTCACGAACCACTCACCAGTTGATCAGACGATAGTAAATTCTTAAAATTTTAAATCGAATCGAATTAAAAATCAGGACTGAAATAGAGCTAGTCTATAAACATTCTATAAGGATCAGTGCCTATCTTATCGTCATAAATTACTGCAATGATCATAAAGTATCAGCAACAATGACGTGGAAGGTTGCTTCCTCGCATCGTCTCGATACAACTTCATGGTTCTCAGGGGTTTCCTTTGCGCACGACGTTTTGCAATCGACAATTATAGAGAAATATTATCAGTTTTGTGAATTAATGAACATCCGAATAAGCGCTCCTTTTCAACAGCTCGCCGGCACGCAAGGCGCACATTTAGACATCCAAATTCTAGGCAGAGACAAGAGAAAAGGAAATCGTACACATACGCGAAACGCTGCCCTCTCTTATCGATCGCGATGTTTACATAATGAATCGAGGTACAATCAGTCGTTAATGCAACAAGGGAGAGACACTTACAAATAATGCATACAGTCGCGTCGATAGGTCGAAGCGCAGGGGAAAACAAATGGAAGAAAACTTTCCACCATCCGTAAAGGTGCCAGCGACGTTTATTGCCACTTGGGTGATGTAAACGTTAACTATAATCTACGTAGGCGAAAGGATAGAGATAGCTCCGTGCAAGCGAAAGAGACAGAGATAGTTCCATGCAGCGAAAACACACACGCACACATAAGGATGCATTTTAGCGATAAACGTAATGATGCGAGTGAGAAGGACGGCGGCGTCGTATCGGGATAGGAGGGAGGAAATGGGGAGGATATGCGAGTCCCCTGACCGGAAATACGTTCGATTGGAATACTATATGCATAATTGATTACCGTAATTTCCGCAAGTGCGAAGTACTCCAAGAACATGAATACAAAACGAAACGTTAAAGCGTACTTAAGTCCGACAATTTAAGGTCTGCAATTGGCAGCAACGTTACACCCTACGTTCTGATAATACGTTTGTCCCCACAAAGTCGTCATTTTAATTCGTGCTTCGAACCGCCATCGCCACGTGTGTGAATCTTCAGTGTCGCGGTCGATTTCGTCGCCCGAAAAATTAGTGTGTCACTGCAGTTCGTTTGAATAAATAACGAATCGCCAATATAACCGCAAAATGACCTATTTTATCTATTCGCCTTTTTCGTAATGTCTTATTATAGTGTAGCATATATATAGGTATATTAACTCCGTACAGCAAGATTTTATTATAGTGTACGAAATATTGCAGTAATCTTTCACAATTTTTTGTACGTATAAATTGCACGAGAAATACTGTAACAACATTGAATAGAGATAAAAATTCGTAAAAAATTGCGCTTTCTTGTACGATAGTCTACAAATATCCGTACACGGAAAAAACAATAAGGTTGTCACAACCACAATAATAGTAACATTTGGTACAGCCACGTTCTGTGGTTGTCACATTCACATTGTTTTGTGTAGTGCATTTATATATGTTTGTCTCAACAACTATGTTTGCTGTACCAATTGCATATAGTTGCCTTCACATCAATGTGAATGTGACAACCACAGGACGTGACTGTACCAAATGTTACTATTATTGTGGTTGTGGCAACCTTATTGTTTTTTCCGTGTAATAATTAAATAATATAATTAAAAATAACTTTAATATATTTGTCATTTCCATTGGATGTAATTGTGTATGATCCATACAATTAATTTTAATTTAATCACTTGAGAAGGACCAAAATCCATAGTCGAAACGTCGTGACATATTAATTTAAGGGGGGAGGTCTACCCAGAAGAGTCAAAAAGATGCATATTTTAACGATTTTTTTTCCAAAAATTATTAATGTTACTCAAACGGGGTTTCGACTAATATTTTATACGTATATTTGTAAACGTTACATAAAATTTTTAATTAAAAATTTTAAAAAACAGCGCCGGCACAACTGTTGGCGCGAAGTCTGTTCGTAATAGTAGCGGTTTGCGGTACCCAACTCTAGCTTTCATACAGTTTATCTGAAACAAAAAAACCCAACAAATTCTTGAAATATATTAATAAATCTAGTCTTTGTCGTAGGGATTTTTTTTTCAGAGCCATAGTTTTTTTTACAATCAAAAACTAACGAATTTTTTGACGAAAAATTGCATCTTAAATTCAGAAGTCCGCCATTTTGTCAAAATTGAGAATTTCTAAAATCAGCTACGACAAAGACTAGATTTATTAATATATTTCAAGAATTTGTTGGATTTTTTCTTTCAGATAAACTGTATGAAAGCTAGAGTGGGTACCGCAAACCGCTACTATTACGACTTCGCGCCAACAGTTGTGCCGGCGCTGTTTTTTAAATTTTTAATTGAAAATTTTATGTAACGTTTACAAATATACGTATAAAATATTGGTCGAAACCCCGTTTGAGTAACATTAATAATTTTCGCAAAAAAAATCGTAAAAATAGGCATCTTTTTAACGCTTCTGGGTAGACCTCCCCCCTTAAATAAAATTGGCCAGTAGTGTCGAAATAAATCTCTGTAGTTCATTATTCACTGGCGAAGAATATTCATCTCTTACTTGTTTAATATATTTATATAACTTCAATATATTCAGTAATTTTATCGCATTACTGTCTCCTACAAATTAATATCAATGTAATAAGCCGGAATATCTTTCAGCACAATTTACCATGCAGACAAGATAAACCCAGTCCTCTCCTTTTATAATTCACAATATTCGATTATGTCAAATCTGATTTTTCATTTTTATTTGTTAACATTTTTCAAAAATAATAATATATAATATTATAGTCAAAGTCTATATGTGTCTTCTTATTATCTTATAATCATTATCTTATAATCATTATTAAATTTCTCAAATGACGTAAGTAAAAGATATAAAAAACGATATAGAAATAGATAAAGATAAAGATATAGAAATCTAAAAATATTTTAATTTTCCAAACGCCATTAAGTTTTAGTGTTCCTTAAAATATGTATGGTAATGTGATAATTGCATTTTTAATCATATTTATAAAAAAAACTGCCAATAGCGAAAACATCTAAATAAATGGATATGCTACGTATACGTATATCGTAGACAAGACACGAAATCTGAAGCTAAGAGATGAGAAGCTAATTAGATGATTAACAACTGATTTAATAATTAATTCACGGTACTCTGAAGCAAGATGACTATTTTCGAGTTATTAGCTTCGATGAATAGGTAAACAATCATTAAAACAATTCCCAGGAAGATTACTCCAAGCAAAAAGAAAATTATTGTCTGTACTAACTTCTGTTTATATGTGCATATGTTAAAAGATTTCCCGCATTCGACTTTCATATTTCGTATGCTATGCGCATTCATTTACAATGCTTGCGACGCCGATCACGACGCAATTCCACGCTGCACGTCGATCTGCGGTAATACACATTATAATGATAACCCAATATAACAAATAACTTTCTAATGCACTATATTCAATTTTTATCCCGTCTGAAACGTTATATAATGTTATAGTAAATACACAGGTACGCACGTATGCATGCTATAAAAAACGTTATATATATGTATATATAGGATGTCCCATTTAACTCTGCTACCTCTTTTGCAGGTCAAATAAAAAATATGTTCAGATAAAAGTTGTATGGTCTAGAGAGGGACAAATAATGGTAAAAATAATTTTCGAAAAAATCAATTTTTTAAGATCATATGAGTCGCAATTTTTTTATTAGAATTATATGATTTCTCTAATTATTCTGTGTTTTAAAGGTATTAAGGTAAAGTTATTAAAAAATCATTAGTTCAAGAGAATATTTTGTTATTCTGGTATATTTTGAAATGAAATATAAAATATCTTGTGAACTATTCATTTTTGATAACCGAACTTTAACGCGCAGAATAATGAGATGAATCAATTGGTGTGAAAAAAACACATAATTCCTTTTCAAAAAAATTATGCAATTTGTAATATGCAATTATGTGTTTTCTTTACCAATTGATTCATCTCATTATTTTGTATATTAAAGTATTAAGGTTAGGTTATCAAAAAATGAATAGTTTGCAGGATATTTTATATTTTATGTCAAAATATACCAAAATATCTCGTGAACCATTGATTCTTTTATAACTTTACTTTAATACTTTTATACGCAGAATAATTAGAGAAATTATATTATGTAAAAACAATCATATAATTCCATTTTAAAAAATGATGATGACTTTTATATGACTTTGAAAAATTGATTTTTTTGAAAATTTATTTTACCATTATTTGTTCCCCTTTAGCCATACAACTTTTGTTTGAACATATTTTTGATTCGACCTTACCCTGCAGAAATAAAAGGCAAAATTAAATGGGACATTTTGTATACATATATATATTGTATATACAATTAATATGTATATATAAACAAATTATATATATATATCGAGCATTCCATGTCAAGTGAGCCATCCTTTTTTCGTCAAGTGCGACACTTTTTATTTTGATCTAACACGGCTTAAAATCTTCCTTGACATCTCTACTTTATAGCCCCCAAGTTAAAAGTTATCTCTAACGGTTCAAAGATGGCGTCACGATCTTTCTGAAAATGTGGGACTTGCGCTTGATTCTCCTACACATTTTAGTTGATATTTTCAAAATAAATGATGTTTATTGGTAAGAAAATGCCACCATCAAAGTACTGATGGTTCCTGAATGTAAACATGAGGCTATGATCATAAAATTCAAAACGGCGGATTCAAAATGGCGGCTCGAAATGTGACGAAATAGATTAAATTGATATGAAGATAATTTTTTGATGTTTTTGATGATATAAGGAGATTGGTATGATCGACTATTACGAATGCAAGGTCAAGATACCAGAATTCAAGCTAATGCCTCCAATATGGCGAATTAAAATTAATAACGTTTTAATCAAATATTTGTGATCCACGAGTCAAAAAAGACCCATTATGTTATGTGTATAAAGTTAGCCCCCATTTTTTAATTTTAGATGTTTTTTTAGTTGTTCCAGATTGTTCTGTGTTTG
>NJRQ01000101.1:248717-261412 GCA_003063805.1 Aphaenogaster ashmeadi
TACCAATAAACATCATTTATCTTGAAAATATCAACTAAAATGTGTAGGAGAATCAAGCGCAAGTCCCACATTTTCAGAAAGATCGTGACGCCATCTTTGAACCGTTAGAGATAACAACTTTTAATTTGGGGGCTATAAAGTAGAGATGTCAAAGAAGATTTTAAGCTGTGTTAGATCAAAATAAAAAGAGTCGCACTTGACGAAAAAAGGGTGGCTCACTTGACATGGAATGCTCGATATATACATACACGTAAACATTATATACGCAATTATATACTTTTTAAAAAGCAACATGTGTTTTTTTAACTCGATAAATTATATTATGATAATTATAATATCTTATTATTCAATGTAAAATTATTAAGATAAAGTAATTGAAAAATGAATATTTTATGAGGTACTTTATATTTCATATCAATATTTTTCAGAATAAAGTGTAAGATATCTTGTAAACTTGATTTTTTAATAATCTCATCTTAATATTTTTATATGCAGAATGAGTAAAGAAATCGTATTACCTAAATTACATAGTTCTATTTTAAAAAGTCACGCGACTTTGAGTTTTTAAGAAAAAAAAGTTTTGAAAATTTTTATTACTGTTTCTAATTACTAATTAAAATCCAGTTAATTTCATCTATAACTTTTTGTCAAATTATGGGAAGTGGTTAAAAAATCGTAAATAGCATTATGACATAAATACTGTATATTTTGTATGTAATATTACATACACACACGCATGATAAAATAATTCAATAAAATTAAATTTTTATATTCCACAAAGAATAAAGTTTCATCATATATTCCCACTGGAATTCAAACACAAAAAGTCATTTAATTTCTAAGTCATTTACAACTCGAAAATCATTATCCCATGTTCATCTTAACTAAAAATTGACTTCTAAATTCAATGCAACGATAATAGAATAGCACGTAGAACACGTTCAATTCGGCCAGAACAATATCATCCCCTGACGGATAATTTGAACAAAGTTGTACACGGCATTCTGTTTGCGTTATTCGACGTGGCGAGGATCTCTCTCAGGATCCTTTCTCAGCTCGCCGCCGCTTTTTATGAACCTTTTTGGGCCACAGAACCATCGCGGCATCGCTAGCCAGGCCGCCCCGTGATCCCTGGCACAGGTCCGAAGGAAACGATTAAGTGAACCGGAATATCCAGGCCCCGTTGCTTCGGACTCAGGCCCTCTCTCCGCTTTCGTGCGGGCCTCGGGTCCGTGTGTTCGAGGGAAAAATGTCTGCGGGCCCGACGATAACCGTAAGTTCGCAGTGTATTTTTAGGCGGACCTCTTCGCGTTAACTCGCTCGACGTTGACAACGTGATAAAGCAAGTCGACTGTCAAAGAGGGAAAGAGACGGAGCATTTGATCTTTAAAGAGGCAAAGCCTGTTCCATGGTAAATGCCGTTGAACAAAATATGCGAATGAGAGAGGTCGCGAAACAATGACGATGTATATACGGACGGTCAACGAATTCCTCCATTTCTTCTATCATTCTACTTTTAATATCGTCTCTCTTCGCGTTGCGTCGTGACTATTGATCGTGTTCGAAGAACTATTTCTCGATGAAGGTACAATGTAGACGTGGAGTTGTAGTACGGAATTATGCAACGCGATTCTGCTTTACATTAAGTACTGCAGAAGATACTGCAAAAAATATTCGGAAATTTATACATAAGAGAAACGCAGCGGTGAACATCAGTTTCTCAAATCGTTGAGTAAGGAAATCAGAAATAAAAATAATATATATGCAGAGAGATTGTTCGCGAGATCCGCCAACTATAATGTAAAACTGGCGGAAGCAAGATGTTCGTTCTCGAAAGCACGCTCTCGCGCGTTTTGAGGTGCACAAAAGCGGAATCGCGGCCTCTGTCTCCGCGCGAAATCGGTTCCCCTCGCAGTGTGGTAAATATCAACAACGCCGTCCCGTCGCCACGAACAAAAACTCGCCACCAGTCCGAAGAGGCGATCACGCGTATGAGACGTTCGTCATTTGACAAAGAAATTATTGAGACCGGGAGTCAGTGGCGTAGCCAGAATAAATCCCCCTCCGAAAATAATTTTGGTTATTATTAATGGAAATTAAAAATTCTTAAAACCTATCTTAGGAATACAATGAGTAAAGTGAGGCTTAATGGTTATCAAACGGTTGGTAGAAATGTACATTCACAAAAATTTGACTTCTTCGATTAACATAGAGAAGGTACTTGACATATTATCTAAAAAATCTAGACGCATGCTTTTAGTTTAATATTGTTATCTTATTTAATTAAAAAAGTTATGAGTTGTTCTGTGGTTTCATTTTTTTTTAAATCCCCTCCCCCCGAAATAAAATCCTGGCTACGCCCCTGCCGGAAGTTACCATAAGAAGTTTAGAGACTCTCTAATAAGAGTCAAGAAATAGTGTCCCCAATTTTGATTGGTGCTACTATTTTTCAGTAAACTAGTAGAGATAGACCAATAGTACGGTTGTTTACAGTCACCATACCAGCACGGTTGTATCTGTATTTTAAAATAACTAAAGTGTCAAATAATTACTGGTTGTTCTGCGCCAAACAACAAAAATTCATCAAAGAAAGGTTCCCAGGCAACACAATGTCCAAAATCGGGACATAAGACGTCTTATGAAAGTCTTTCTCCGTGATCCTGAACGAAAAGTAAAATGAGTATTCAATGTATGTAGAACGAAATTGGAGCCTTTTATAAAAGTAATATAATATATACAAGTTTATTATACATGTAACTTATTTCTTTTATTTGAAACATTACGTTTAAAAATTAAATTCCATGCTAAGACTATTTCCGGTTTTTGCTGAAAAATGGCGTCACCGGCCTAACTTTGACGCGTTATTTCGTGACTCTTAATAGAGGGTCTCTAAGGAAGTTGGATCATCGAACTTCGCGAAGAACGAATTATCGATCTTCATTTCGTAATACAAAGATCAATATTAATCTATTCTTCGTCAGCCTACGACATTTCCAGACGCCATCGCGTACACCCGACACGTTCGAGCAGTTTCGCCTATTTACAGGGTTCTTAAACTTACAGCCCGCAAGTGCGTAAACAGATATTTTTAACCGAACAATTTCGCCTCGAAGGCTAAAAATATAAAAAAAGGTTGCGGCTCGATCGATGAAAACGTCGACTCGGCCAACAATAACACGTGTTTCGAGTTTGAAGTTAAGGATCCCCCCCCCCCTCGCTTTCTCATTGTAACATTTATACTACGTGCGCGTCGATATCTTCCGATTCCTTTTATCGGGCTTATAAAATTTTGAAGCGGCGCGTGGGATATGCATCGAGCGGATATCGCGAACCAGACGACCGGGCAGCCAGGCAAGCAAGCAGGCAAGCGAGTAGGCAGACAGTCACCGTTGCCTCAATGCGTGGCGATTCGTACCGGGCGCACGCTGTGTGTACGTATACATACAGCGGGGGCCAGCGAGAGAGCCGGGAGCGGGGCCCAGCCTCCTGGTGATGTGGTACGGTGTGTCTACGCGAGCGGAGAGAAACCCGTTTACCTTTAAACTGCTGCTCTCGCGGTAGCGGCGACGACGACGACGACGGCGACGGCGACGGTCCTCTCTTTCTCTATTCCTCCGAGAAGCACGGAGAGAGGAAGCGATAAAAGCAAAAACCGAGGCGAGGCGAAGCCAAAGAAGAGTCGGCCTGGGTTAACGCGCGTATGCGCATCGGATTAGCGTTTAGACTTTAGTTAACTGATGGTCATCCGTGACCGGCGACTGACTCTTAGGCCCGGTTTTTCATTTTCTGGTTAACTTGAGATTTAGGTTTAACCTGATGATAATGTAAAAATTGTGTTTTTCTATCTACGGTTAATCGCTAAACTGATGGTTTTATAGTTATAATTTTTAAAGTTATCACTATATAAAACCATCAGTTTAGTTATTAACCATATAACTTTTAAAGTTATCACTATAAAACCATCAGTTTAGTTATTAACCATAGATAGAAAAACACAATTTTTACATTATCATCAGATTAAACCTAAACCACAAGTTAATCAGAAAATGAAAAACTGGGCCTTAAATGGCGCCCTGGTCATTGGCAACCGAGGCTATCCAAATTTGTTAAAACGCTTGTCAAAAGTAAATGTCACGTAATGTAAAATTCTGAATGAATAGCTAGATAGTAATGTAAAGTAAAAAGCACTATTCAATGCACTACTCGCGAGGATGTAGCCTTATTTAATCATATTACGCAATATTATGATGACGAAATTTCTACTATGGCGTATGTGCGATAAAACATGCTGGGCAAAAGAATTCGTTGGGCAGACAATGCGTTAATGCGGCTCGAATTTTGCCATAAGGGCGAAGGTAACGCGTTTTATGCAGCAGCCTGGATTCGATAAGATGAAGCACACCGCATGCTGTGCGCCAGACCGGCCGAAGATTTAGCGACTCTTCGCGTTATGTCGGATACGAAACGCTCTTCGCGTAAAATATCCCAAGAAATGTCACTAAAGAGCATTTCAAAGTAGAAAACTACTCGTCTCCACTTCTAAAATATAGCGCCAAAATGTGCGGCGACGAGAGCATTTGACGGAGGAAGAAACCGCTGGCAAATACGAGACCGTGGTATATTCGTAGGAATGAGTTATTTTGCTGGAATGTATATATATAATCTCAAGTAACTGTGCGAATATCTTATTTAAATTATAATAGTTTTGAACCTTCGTGTTTCGGCGATACGTGAATACAGATCGCACGAATAGGAAAATCTTGAAATTTCCTTCAGCGAAGACAAAAATCTAAATCACGCTTCAACCGGTGCCGTACAATTCTCCATATACCCTTTGTTGTTCATATATTGTTCTCGTATTTCATCGCGCGCCCTGTATACACAGCCAGCCGCGTGTGCGCGCGCACTATTTCGAACTATTTCGGCACGGATTCGAGTGTAGCGGCCGTGTAACATTCTATCGGCTTGAAATCCATCGACTCCTTCGAAATAGCGGCGGCGCTTTCTCGAGCAGCTGCGTTTTCGATTTTCCGAGTACACAGCTGGCGTCGCCTTGCCTCGACTCGACTCAACTCAACTCGACTCGACTCGAGTCGAGTCGAGTCGATCTCAGACTTTCGTCCACTCGAGTCCTCGAACCCTCCAGACAAGAACAAAGGTCGTTGGTCCCCGGGTCGGAAATCGAGGCCTGGTTGCCGAGGGCCTTCTTTAAGAGCGTTTCGGCTTCCTCCGAATCCTCCAGGAATCGCCAGGCCGAGAGGGCTCGAAGGAGCTCACTCTCTATCGATCCAAACCGCTTCGTATCACGAAACTGGCTGGCACCTCAGAGAGCTCGAGAGGAAGGGAGATGGAGAATGGGAGAGAGAGAGAGATACGAGAGAGAAATAGGGAGAACGACGGTGAGAGACGGAGAAGGGGGAGAGAGAGAGAGAGAGAGAGAAAGAGGAACAGAGGGACGGAGGAAAGGAAGGAAAGAGAGAGAAAGACCGACCCACCTTGCTCTCCGAGGGATAGTGATCAGACTACTGATTTCACGTTTTCCTCATCGCATTAGTTTTTCTACTTTCTGTCAAACGCGTTGAACTTTCCGTCTTTAATTAAAGAAACTATATATATATATATATATATATATATATAGCCGATAAAATCACTAATCGTTTAGCGAATGAACTATTACATCTGTCCTATACCACAATTATATTTTAGAAATCCAAAGCCGTACTTTCTCTCGCTTACTCTCTTAGTTCAAATAAAATATTATTGGAAAAAATGATCAAAACTATCGAAATAAAATAGTATTTTTAGCGATATAGCGTTTACTCTCACTTGAATAATCCCTCTGTAATATGGTGACGCTGTTTTTTTCCTTAACTTTTATCAATACTTGAATAATCGCGCGAGTCATATAACATTGTTTATTCCCCATAATGATATAAATGTTATATTACTCCACCGCAAGAAATTCCTTTAATTTTGAATTTGACAAAGCGATGCATATTAAATATACACTCACGCAAAAAAAATAGGTCACTAAATTTGGTCACAATTTTTTAACATCTTTGAACAGTGATAACTCAGCGAAAAATCATCGTATTGAGATAAATCAAAGCTCAAATTAAAGCTTGAACTTCAAGCTTCATCGCTATTCAAAGATGTTAAAAAATTGTGACAAAATTTGGTGGCCCATTTTTTTTGCGGGTGAGTATATTAAAGAAGCTTAAATTTATAGTTATAAAATTTGATTTATTTATTAATTAAAGACAAAAAATGTTCAACCAATTTTATATTTCGCAAAATTAGTCAAAGGATCAAACTCGAATAACGTATTCGTTTTGCTTATACATATATGAATCCCATTTACATAATTCGTGATTATCTTATGTAATTATCATAAACTGACTTATCGATATTTCCGGTAATGGAAGTCAGTAAATGCTATATAAAGATAATATTGCGGTTACTGCAGTCAAGAACATGAATATACACGCAATTTTCAATCGGTAGGTTCGGAGAGAGAGTGTGACGAGAGGATGTAGGTATTAAAATATTCAACATACGTTCGACGAGGACGTGGTTCTCTAGCGAATGCATTTTCTTCGCTGCGGATCCCGGGTATAACGAGTTTTCGGAAATTATAGCCACCTTGTGTGCCGTACAAAATGTACACTACCGCTCAAAAATATTTGCCCACTCCAATTTCTACATAAATTCTTTTATGTTTAATTTCTATTCTAATTCTGTTATATTCTCTTTATAAGAGGGCGACTTGAACTTTACGGAGTTAAGATCATTTTGTTCTGTACAATTATTCAGTTTTAAAGTGAAAGACAAAAGCTATTCATTTTGGACTTAAAGTAGACGATAAACAAGTTAGCCCCAGTCGTTTTAATTTTAATTTTGATATAGATTAGAAGTTTATGAAAATATATAATTTATAATTTAGTTATGGTGAGGCAGAGTCACAGAGTATAGGAGTGTGAAGAGTTAAATATTAGGTTAAAGGTGAGATATATTTTATGTAAAAAGTATATGTAGAGTCAATATAATATATACGTATTGTATGGAAAGTAAAATGAAGATGTAAACTGTATACCGGAAGTCATCCTAAGCCGCAAGGCAAGGATTAAATAAATAAATAATAATAATAATATATTCTTTTTATATATGTATTATTTTATATATGTAATAGAATGAAAATTTTTGATCTATCAAACATTATTATTACATTCAATCCACTCTTAAAATTGTTCATTAATCTTTTGAATTTCTATCATTTGATTAAGGAAGACAAAGTGGGCAAATACTTTTGAGCGATAGTGTATATTGCAAAAAGAGAACTGTGCCAATTCATGTACTTGTTAACTTTCACGGCTGTTGTCTTCAATATTCTCGTCCGTTATATCACACAAACAGCGCAATTTTATGTAGGTACTCATATTAAATACTTGTAGTAATTTAAAAAAAATTGAAGGACAGACCTGAAGAATGCGACGTAGTCGCAAATAAATTCATTAGCTAAAATTAAATATTAAAATTACATGATATTTAAATTAAAAAATGTACGTGGATGTATTTGTGAGTGCGGTTTTCTTTTCAAATATACGATATCAATAATATATGTTATCGATGAAATATGATATAAACTTATACAATATAAATTTTTTAGCTGCTATATCAATGCAAAAGAAAATCATTATTCATCTTTTTCTCTCTTTGTGCACATAACGGCGATCCTTGATTTAATTCTTCGTGCGCATTAATTATGAACAAAGAATGAAACTAAATACTGCAGAGTGCGCCACACGCTTATTATTATTACGCATAAGAATATCCGCTTGATGCGAAAGTCATTACCGCTTATCGCATTGCGAAACTTAATCACGATCCGTTATAACAACTAGTAAATTTTTTATTACGCGTGCGTGCATTAATTATTTCACACCTTTCAAGCGAGGTCAACTTAAACCCCGCATCTTTCGAATTATTCATCTGCAATTATAGACAAGAGACTTTTCTAAGAAAGACATAACAATCGTCTCAATACGGTAGCACCAATGGCTAAAGATATCGATTTCGGTTAAACTTTAAAACTGTAAACAGAGAATAGGGGAGACCTTCAATATTAAATTTCAAATTCCAGGAGTTTCGCGGCGGCAAAGACATCCGGTCTGCAAGAGTCTTTCGCCGGATCGGTTAAGTAACAATGAATCGGTTACAAATGTGCATGGTCACGTGACCGTATATTTTATTAAGAAACAGCGATATTGACGGCGTGGCGCAGCCACGATTGGCGCGACCGAACGGGACGTTCCGGTTGCGATCGCCGATACGGCGACTCGCGGTCGCGTTAAAAACTGGGCCCCTGGCGAAGTAAACGCGAACCAGTCCCGCGTGCAAGAGCCCCGGGGAGCCGCTTCGATTTATCGAACGTACGACGCGATTGCGCTCGGGTCTTGCGCCGAGGCAATCGCGCAATTACTTGAGCGAACCGACTCGCATGTTGGCGTCCCCGCTCGAAAAGGTTGCGGCCTTTTCGTCATGGCCGCTGACTAAGAAATTTGCGCGTGGCTCCGATGGCTTCACCGCCCCCCTCCCGTCACCCCTTTTCGCGAAAATACGCGTGCTCCCATCACGGAAATTCCTTCGTCGTACGTGTATCCGAGTTTCATGCGCCGTTTAATTGACGCGATCTATGTTAACTGCATTAAAGCCGTTATTTTGAACGCTCGTCGCGACGCAAGGACAATCCCTAGTTTGCAGTTTTAATTGAAAAGCTGTCGGGGCATTCTTCAAACGTTTTCCTGCACGGAAAGAATGATTTTGCTCAAGTATCTAAAAATTTGGCCGGATATAGATCTGAAAATAATTTTATTAGACCGTCAAAAGAAATTATATAAGACGCTCAAGCATGATGATAATGTTACAAAAAGTTTTGATATTCTAGCAACTATTTTTTGAGCGTCTTATATAATTATTTTGATGGTTCAACAAAATTATTTTCAATCTGTATCTGGCCAAATTTTTCAATATTTCAGCAAAACCATTCGTCCCGTGTGGTATCGATACGGTGACCATACGTCCTTTATTGTAGAGGACAGTCCTTTATTTCAAGTAGCTGTCCTTTATATTTATTTATTCTTTCAAAGCTCAATTTTATCCTTTATTTTTACACAAAATACAACTATGAATTGTTTACAGTTTTATGATTTTATGAAAAATAATCGTGTACTTTTAAAAAAAATCCATTCATCTGAAAAATATAACTAAAAGTATTCTTTTTCAATACTTGTTAACACATACATAATTTGAATTTCAATTAATTGGAATTCATTACTACACTTAATCTACACTAATATATAATTTGTTTTGTTTTTTTATTAATTATATTTTTTAATTTTATAAATTAAAGTTATTCAATAAATAAAAATTCAGTCACACATAAGACCATGGATCGTACAGCACATTCGCATTTTGCTCTTATTAGTATTTCTACCTCTCACAAGACATATTTCAACTATTCAATATTTTTTGAATATGACTTTTAAAATATTTGACATACACTACAACGACATTCATTTTATCATTCGACCCGATTTATTCTCGCTGCCGATCGATGAATCAATCACGGATTTCTATCGCTTATCTATCTTTAATTATGACTCATTTGGATATTAGTTCAGATTTTAATTGTATTTATTTATTATTATTTATTATATTATATTACTTCTTAAGATTTGGATGTGACGACTTATAACTGTTGTTGATAATTAAGTTTTAACGTTAGGAATTTGAACTTTATTAATTGTGGGTTTCTTTATATTAACATAATGCGTTCTAACATGTTAATCGTTTCATTTGTATTCTATTGATTTATATCTTTTAATAATTGAGCTGAAGATGACTCCGTGTAGTCGAAACGTTCTCGATGCTTATGCTTCTTTACATTGAAACAATAAATAATATTTTCTAATTTGACATCTACCCAGATTGCTCGTTATTGGCCTTAACCTTTTTATTGTTTGATACACACGAGCTTGAAGTTTTATTTTTAAAATTATTTATATTAGATCCGTTTTTATTTTTATTATTCCGAATCTATTTCAGATTTAAACCAAGGATTTGTTCCAACACAGTTTGCTCGAACCAGTTTCAAACTATAAGAAAATTGTGCATCTCATTCTGGTAACCTACTATGCAAAAAAATTTCGTAATACGCAGACTCCTGACAGTCATAAACTGGTTTGGAAACATGTTGGAACAAAGCCCTAAAATTTTCAGGTTTGTCCTTTATTTTCTCCCAGAAAATATGGTCACCGTAGGTATCGAGAAGATTATGTCTCCCAAGAGGAACGAAATAAATATGGTAAATTAATTATAGATTTAATTCCATCGAAGCCTTCGGAAATACGGGGGACACGCATCATAACGACAACAACGTACGGGAAGAGAGACATTACGACTTTATATATTTATTTCGATTCGGCGTGATTGCATAGTCGTGCAAATGCGGATATCAAAGAAAACAAGCTGCTCTTTTCGGTCTTTTGGACGCACGATTAGGGGCAACTTCCTCCGGGAGAAGATCCTCCCTAGATACCCCCGGGAAGAGGCAGACGGATAACTAGCTTTTCGGAGTTAGAACGAATCTCGGAGGACCGAAGGGCGAGTCGCGAACGCACATACGTGTACGTCCGGACGTCTTTAACTCGTCTCGCCCGATCGTGTTACAGCGAATTACGTTTGATATTACGATTTTGGGGAACTTGACTACTGCGCACTCTGCGATGCAATTATATACGGTCGCGGAATTTGTCTCTCTGCGACTTTAAGAGGAGACGTGCTAAAAGAATCCGCATGGTTGATATTTCACACTTGTCGACTAAATGCAACCATTTCGCTTGGCATACCGAAATCATTGACGTTTTTCGGTGGCTCATTAAATTATATAGCTTAATCTTCCAATTACAATTAAACTTGTATTTTCTGTAATGTAGATAATAAATTACGTATAATTTAATCCTCTTATAGCAAGACCCAGAAAAAATTGAGGAAGCTTTTCTCCCCATTTTCTTGTTCAAACAATATCATAAAAAAGGCAAAAAATTAAAAATCGCAAAAACGAAGGAATTAACAATTCTTCGTGAGATGTCACTCAATGACCTTTCGGATTATTCGATTGAAATATCACGGTGAGATTGGTAGGAACGCACGCGATGCCACGCAATTAATACGGTATCTAATCGCGAAGAAACTTGATAGTTGAACCGCGATATCGATTTTGTAATCCTCCAAAAGAAGTGAAAAAACTACACTAGCAAAATAAAACGCACTTCTTTCGGTTTGTCAATTGTCATATTTCAAATATTTTGAAGAATTTCGAGCAGTCGCCGTAACCACATACTCATGTCTTACAAAAAGGTAGATATTATAGGTAGCATCTCTGAGAGAGGGGGGGGGTAGTTGGTTCCCCTTCGTGCCTTACGGCCCTTCGCAGCGGGGAACAGCAATCGTCCACGTCCATGTTCCAGAGGCGTTTCCACGAAAAGTTTAACCGAGCCGGAGAATGTCTTTTCACCTAGAGAACACCGTATGCCCACGCAAGACCCGAATAAAATACCATAGAAGCATATTTCGAATGTGAAACATGAAATCGCAATTAAATCTTGAAAAAATTCTATCCAGAGAAAATAGAATATAATAGATACATATATATATATATTATAAAAAATATATAAAATATAATATATAAAATTTACAATATATTATATGTATGTGTAATATATTGTGTATGGGAAGGAGGGAGGTGCGTGTGTGAAATATATTACATACAGAAGAGAGATACCGAAACAGATGAGAATCAAGGTCTTGGATTACTTCAAGGTTGAAATTTTCCCTTTTGTGTCGAGTTTCCATTTTTTGTTTCATTTTCCTTGTCAAAACAAAGGTATAGTGTTTCATTTAAGAAACACAAAATGTCTTCGATATAAATTAAAAAATTAGAAAAGAATTATCAGATCCTACAAAAAAATAACTAAAGTTTTCTTACTTTCTCTTTTTTAAATTTTTCTCTTTTATCTTCTATCGCCTAAAAGTTATTTCAAACTTATCTAGAGACATTCCCCCCCCCCCTCTCTCTCTCTCTCTCTTTTATGTACAATGTACATACATGCATGTAGGACTCTGCATACGAATTGTCATATAGACGTTTCAATACGAGATATTCGCTATTCGTAAACGAGCTCCGATTCTGACTTTCACGATTTTTTACAACGTAGCCAGATCGGTCGAGAGCTTTCCCGGTTTTGCTGCCGTTAGCAGCGGTTTCCGCGGCCGATCGGCCGATGCGCTCGTGAGAGCGAAAGTGCTTAACAATTGCGACGGGCATTCCGTGATTGTTGCGAGGCTATGGCTATTGCAAGCTGGTAAATTGCGCATTGCTCATCCGCGGCTGCAAACACCGTGCCCGTGCAAAGCACGCTTTCTCGATCGACCGATTGGCGCGATCAATGTTGAAGACAACAAAGAGAAAACAAATTTCAGTGCGTATTCTCTCGATTAAAAGAGGAACGGCAACCGTAGAAAACCAATCATATGGAGAGAATCAATTTAACCCTTTGAAGCACACATTTCTCTTTATTGTTAATTTACAGGCAACCTATGTATTTATAAATTTTTTGGGTTGCTGATTACAATCC
>NJRQ01000101.1:261512-272449 GCA_003063805.1 Aphaenogaster ashmeadi
GGCGTATAGCGGATTGTCTCGCAGCCTGCAGTGATACGGTCACGAAGATCCTGAATATTACGCACTGGTGTAGCATGTACGATTGTCTTTAAATGCCTCCACAAGTAAAAGAAAAGAAGCTCAGAAAAGAAGCTCTAATTCCTGAAAAAAGCGTTTCCGCACCCATGTTCATATAACATTTTTTCATCCTTTCGGTGTGAGGAATATCTCCCTAAATTTTGGCCGTACCTTTTTTGAGCACCCTGTATATAATGCATTTTTAATATATGTAATATATTTAATATATGTAATATATGTAATATATGTAATATATGTAATATATGTAATATATGTAATATATGTAATATATTTAATATATGTAATATATTTAATATATATTAGTTTTTCATATTTGAATATAAATGGCGCCAACATTTTCAAACGATTGTTACTTTGTTCATTTTGCGCTACATAAGTTGATCAGTTTCTCATATAAAGCCTGTGCATGTGTCTAAGCTCTCTTGAAATCTATGAGAAACTCTGTTCTTTAAGGATATGGTTTGAAACGCCGGGTAAGACATAAACTCGCCTGTTCAATTTATCCCTAATGGATCCTACCGTTGTTCCGCACGCTTAAGCTGGCAGGATCTGTGTAACGGAAGTTAGAAGAAACTTATCCCCTAGGGATTGCTCAGTGCACGTCGAAGGTGTTTGTAATAAACAACCTACATGCACTCTGCATTTGGTCTATACTTTGTTCAAGTCATTTTCTAGATTTCGTGAAAATATTAGATTCCACGATATCGAAAATGTAACATTAAGCACATATAAATTTATAGCCACAGAATAACGTTAGTTATGGGGATAGCGATACAACTAACTTATTCTGTGGATCACGAGAAAAACAAATCTACCGTGTTTAAAGATATAAAAGATCTTTTCTTGAGTTTTTATATTTGTCACTTTTTTATGACATTGTCATTTCCATTTCAAGATATGAATACATACATATATTCTTAAAAAATATCTGCTTTTTAAAATTTTTAGACAATTGAAATGACATTAATAAATATCGTAAAAAAAGCAGTAATTCTAAAAGGCTATTTTATATATTATATATATATTATTTATATATTATTATTTAGTGTATCTATTATCACTTTATACCTATTATTATATATTTTGTATCTTCCCTTTAATTCAGTATCTGTATTTAGCATTGGCTAACAGTCTTGATTGTTTGTACAATAATATCCATTACGTATAATACCTAAATAACAAAATATATAATAACAATCTCTCTGTTGGAGCTATTACCGTACCGTGGATATTCGGTGCGTAAGCAGGCAGTGAAATGCCATATACATATACAGGGTGTCCTATTTTAAATGACGACCTCCAATATCTCTTGAACAATACATTTTGAAGAAAAATGTTTCAAGTAAAACTTACTCTGTTTCGAGGGAGACATCTTATGATGGACACAAGTTTTTTCTAGATGGAAGTGTTCCTGAGATTTTAAGATGACCTTTGTTTTTTTTAATGGAATTATATGATTTTTTAATATAATATGATGCCTGTAGTTATTCTACACATAAAAGTATTATGGTAAAGTTATCGAAAAATCAATAGTTTGCAAGATAGTTTATACTTTATTTAGACATATTTTACCATGAAATATAAAATATCTCGTAAGCTATTTATTTTTTGATAACCGTACCTTAATACTTTTCACGCACAAAATAATGAGATAAATCAATTGGTGTAAAAAAAATACATAGTTGCTCTTCAAAAACGTAACTGCACAATTGCATAATTCTTTTTAAAAGAAAGTATATGTTTTCTTTACACCAACTGATTCATCTCGTTATTCTGTACATAAAAATATTAATGTATGATTATCGAAAAACGAATAGTTTACAAGATATTTTATATTTCATGTCAAAATATGCCAAAATAAAGTATAAAATATCTCGAAAACTATTGATTTTTGATAACTTTATCTTAATATTTTTATGTGCAGAGTAACTACAGGCATCATATTATATAAAAAAATCATATAATTTTATTTAAAAAAACAAAGGTCACCTTGAAATCTCAGGAAAACCTCCATCTAGAAAAAACTTGTGTCTTTCATAAGATGTTCCCCTTGAAACAGAGTAAGTTTTACTTGAAACATTTTTCTTTAAAATGTATTGTTTAAGAGATATTGAGGTCGTCATTTAAAATGGGACACCCTATATATATATATATATATATATCCGATTTACACCCGCGTGGAGAAATTCGCGATCGGTCGTTGGTAGGCGCGCGATATACACGCATGTTCTTGACATCGGTAACGTTCCGTGTAACTTTACGGGTTGGCACTATGTCACTCCTTCTGACGTGTTACAATACGGTGGTTGAATATCGCAATCGAACCGATTTACATTCGCGGTAATTCTTGTGTTTCGCGTTATTTGACAACAATATGTACACGACTGTAAGCGCGTTGTGGAGTTTTGTGTCGGCGGTGAGAACTGCTTGATGATAACGTTTACGAATGTGCGGAGAACATTGTTGGATAGTGATGGAAATGTTATACCATGGCGCTTGGGAACTTGACGGATCGATAGCGCAAAATGGGCCGCAACATGGTTGCCTTTTGTTCGCGGAACTTTTGCACACGAAAGAGGACGATGCTCTCAGTTGGAAATCACTGTAGGAAGGAAGTATGACGAGATGTCCTGCTGGTTCACATTCTCAGTTAAAAACATAACATTATATACATGAGGGTTAGATTTTTATCAAATAGAATTTTAATTTTATTTAATAATAATTATTTCTGTAATGTACAACTATCGAGGAATTATACATTAAAGAAAGAAAATTAAAGAAGATAGTAAATAAAAAAATATTAATAAAAGTATATATAAATATATAAATATGTTTACATATACTATACATGAATTTTATCATTTCTTTTGCTGTTAATTGTTATCAAAGAACATATTTTAAACTGGGCTACAGCGAAAAATCTCGTAGTAAAGTCGAGTTACAGGGAAGTGTCAATGGACGCTAAGCGAATTACAATAAATTAGTGCGGAAAGTAAATTTACTCTTCCGGAATAGTACCACGTTGATCGTAAAGTACGCCGCGTCTCCTTTTTATCACGTTCCGAAGTTAATTGGGTTGTTTGAATCTGTGCATGTGTAACCAAGACCGTCCGCCTGGCATCTGCCATTAATTTGCGTACTCTTTTGTAGCTAATCCCGCCGTGTGTTTGCACCTGTACATATGGGCATAATTGCATTTAAACACACCGAACACCTGAGAGCGATAAATGATACATTGCAAATTAAAAGACTAATATTGTGTTTTGTCAATGACGCATAAACTTTAATTGTGAATCTATATATCGCAAAGAGAATTCGATATAAATTGAAGTTATTGAGCGAAATTATTTCTATAATCACCCGCGGCGAAATATTCCGCACCGTAAATTCGGGACGTAACTTTGCCGATTTATTTTTGGCTCCACAAAATATTCTTCAATAAATTTTCACCCACGATAAACGCCAAGGCAGTCGAATTTATAACGCTCGATACGCCTTCTCAATACATTACCTACTCGTTTCTGAGTTACACCTGAGAATAATGTTTCTTACGGAAACTAAAACATAACTCAAAAGCATATTTTCTCTAATTTATGGTTTATTTTTAATGTGATACAAATATGTGACGCAAATGCTACAACAATAAATTAGCTATACGAACAACCATTATTTCATTGAATTACAAAGAAACATAATTAAATAATACAATTAAATCTAGAAACTATGTTACATACTAAAGTTCTGTACTTAATTTTTTAAATATACTTAAAATACATATACAGAAAGGTAATTGACGGTTAGGTGTAACCATCAATTAGATGTATAACATGTACTTCGGATATATTAAACAAAGTAAATGAATGTTGATTTTGTGCAATTGAAACATTAAACGATGGAGAGCATTGATTATTAACGGAAACAGTTGTTTTGAGCTTTCATTCTCGGACGTGCGAAATGAATGAAATGTCATCAAACGTTAAAATTTTATTACTTGAACAATGTATCATTAAAGTACGTGCAGATAAATAAGTTACAACGAAACATAAATGCGTTTCATAAATAATTTATATATATTGTTAGGTTATACTTTTATTTTATTTAGACTAAAATAACATTTTTTTAAATTATAAAATATTGTTATCTTAATGGTAACTTTTTTACATTTTATATGAAATTAATCCATATAAATATAAAAAAAGTTTTGCAAATTTTGATTGGCAAAATTAATGCATACCTACTTAAGATACCTCTGTTTGGTTTATTCTGAATTCAATAATTCTGAATTCAGTTATTTGTACTTTTATTTAGTTTAGGTTAACCATTAGTGATTGAGTAATTTAATATCTCATTGTAAATCATTATAATTGCAATTATTATAGATAATTAATGTATGTTTAGTATAATTATAATTTATTTAATAAATTATGGATGTGATGATTGCTAATACACATAATATGTATTATATATTATATAATACATATTATGTATGTGTAACAAAAGTATACTAATAACAAAGTTATTTCGAATCAATTTGAAACATTATCTAGCTATTTGAAAGTAAAAATGCACTCGTCAGTGGATCCATAATTGCGAGGTAGCACACAATGCCCAGGGCATTTCGTATACGTTTATTTTGAATAACTATTACCTAGGATGTTACATCATTAACTCGCATATGAACAAACAAATTAATTTCACGGCACACATGCATACATAACAGTCCGTCATTCGAATATTCATAGTTCTTAATTATAATAATCGCTACGTCCGAAGTTGACTGCGTATACGCCCAAGTGGTTCCGACACGCATGCAGACAGACCTTCCACTGCGCTAGTGATAGAGATTATGCTTTGCGTGACACATCTGCGGCTTATCTCGGACACAGTAAATTAATTCGTTGACATTGTGCCGTAATATGTGCACATCACGTACGAGATGACTGTAAACTAAATCAGGTTGGGTTTGAAATATGTCATGCGGATCGTAAAAAGGGACACGCGAAATATGAAAAGAGCGGTTTGCATAAAATATAACAAACATTTCGGTAAATGGTTATTCCGTGAGTAATTCGTTTAATTTTGTCATTAGCACTCTATTTTATCATTATCAAATTATTACGCTAAATGATAAATTAACACTTTTTTTGAAATTGATCTTTCTCGAAATCTAGGACAATAATTATAACTGTACAAAGACAAGATGAGCTATTAATAATTTGCAAAATCTATCATTCTATTAAATATTAAATAGATTTGGAAGTGTAGAGTTAAAAATGTAAATCCAATAAATACAGATGCGAAGTACAGGCGACCATCTGAATTACTACAAATGCAGCCGTTACTATTTGCGGATTATGATACGTGGCCCGTGGGTTCGCTAATTTGTATGGAAATCTCCAGCCGTCGCCGCGGGTAAAATACGCGTAGCATAGTTATCCAGCGTTACAATATCAAATTACTCGCTTCATGTGACGTTGAATTTGCTGTCGCCAGCATAACGGTTACCCGCGTTGTGCGCGACAGTGCGCACGAATGTGTAATTTAAAGATAGTTTACCAATCATTGACCGCTTTTATGGCGATCGGGATATTGACTGCACTCACTCAGCTGTCGATCCGCATCTCATTCATGTCTGACAAAAGTACATGTATGCATTTCCAAACAAATATTGTCTTCGAATATTTTTTCTAATTTTTATTAAAAAAATTTTTTTAGAGGAAAATACTATTGTTTTGAAATAGTTGTAACTTCTACAAGTTGGAAACAATATATTATTTTGTTTCCACAAAACAAGTTTGACATTTTTAAAAAAATTTGTTAGAATTGATTTTCTAATTGATTAGAAGATCGATTAGAGGAATTGGTATAATGAAAAAAAAATTAATTTTATTATATGTAATAACATTGTTTTTATTTAATATTATTAAATATATTCACGCACACATTTCTGTTGTAAATATAAATATTAAAATTATTTACGAGTTAGTTACAATAAATTGAAATAATGAATACTAGATATCACGGTAAGGATTTTTTTATTAAACAACGTTTTCGAAGTAAACTGGCCGAAGCACTGCTTATAAAACTTTCTGAAAACCGAAAGCGTGGGGCGTAACGAACAATGACAAAAAACTTAAGTCGTAAAGACGTACTTAAAACTTTTAGATTATTCGCTTAAAGCGACGACTTTCGACAAACTTCTGTATTAGCCACCAATTTCTGTTCTTGATGTTATACTGCTGCGTTGATAATACATTCATAATAAAATGACGTATTTGTATTCATAATAAATCTAAATCTTGATTCATGACTCTTAAATATTTTAAAATTCAAAACGATAAAGAATAATGTATAGATGCAATCTCTTTTTACAATTAGAATTTTTTAATGACAATTTAGATAGGAAGAATTCTCTTTAGCGTAAATGCAGTTCTATTAATGCAGTAATTAATATGTCCGCACTAGAGCGCAATGAATTAATTATAATGTTTGTTGGTGAGTAGCAAACAATATATTATGACACTGTATTTAATTACTTTAGCATTCAATTAAAACGAAGTATATAGGTCAAAGAAAATTATTAGATTTCTTAATTAAGGGTTTAAAAAAAGATCTCGCTATTTACACGACTTTATCTTAAAATAACTAATCACGATATCTTTTATCGTTAAAATCGTACCGATGAACTATGGATCAAAGAGAATGCTTGGAACAGTTGCTAATTAAAAATGGCTTCTTTGTGATATACCGAGAGCTGGGCATTATGCAAAGAAATGAAGAAAGAAAGGAGAAACGCTGAAGACCGAACATTAATATTAGCTAACGTGGAAATCGCAAAAACGTTTTTAATGGTTAGCGACGAGATCTTGTAATGAAATTTATTATTCCATGATTCTGCTTCGGAAAAGGAAAAAGATAGCTTTAAAAGATACTTAAAAATCGATCGTAGTTAAATCCTCGCGGAATTATATATCGCTCTTTGCACGAAAGACTCTTATGCAACTCTTGTTTGCTTATTAAAATATTAGGTGAATACGTGGGAATTCGTACGGAAATAATCATTTTGTAGTTACATCGAATCGACCACGGTATTCACAAAGTCGCTTTGTCAGACGGACATTGTGCGCGTCGAACAATCAAAAGCTTTAAAGAAGCTATTGCGAGCAGTGCAAAATAATTCGCGTGGAACAGATTGTCGCAACTTTGCTGTCGCATCGACTGCCGCGAATTCTTGTTGGTCTCCCGTTGTTGCAACGGAGTATAATTACAATGTTACAGGGAGGAGTTCAGTGATCCTTAGAAGTCGAGAGAATTGCAGCATTCCCGAGATAACATCATCCCAGCTTTGTTACATCAAAGGTTTTCCACCAGTGCGCAAACACACGTAGGCGAGCTACGTTTACATAAAGTATATTTAAAAAATATGCGTACGAGGCAAGTTTCGCTACATTACGTGTCGGCACAAGAAAAAACATAGCTATTTGCCGCTAAAAATATTTTATAATATAAATAAAATGTTTCAATTTCTTTTACAAAATAAGTTTGTTACACGGCTACATATTCTTTGATATGTGAATAATTTAATTTTGACAAAATTTTGAATAAAAAAATGATCGAATATGTTTTAGTTCGAGAATAAAATTACTTATTATCGTTTGTTTGGCCAGCTATGGAATAAAAGAAGTGTCATAGAAGGAAGCACATTTTCAATACAATTATAATAAGCTATTTAATTTTTTATATAGCACGAAAGGCGAAAGTAACTGACAAATTAATTATAGAATATAATAGATTTGTGTAATTCTTTTTTTTCTACATAGTTATTTGTAAATATTTGTCCTTTAATTTCACTAAGCACCAATCTAATTTCATCACATTTATGGTATTCATGGTATGTTTCCGGCTACAATTACGTTACAAAGTTGCTGGTATTCACTGGCGGCGGAGATCAAGTCTTCCAGATCATTGAAACTCTCGACAAACATCGAGTTAGAATGAAGCTCATAGGAAGGTCGACTGTTCATCGTGTTAATTGACACAAAGTTACTAGTTACGAATAACGTAGCGGAATCAAGTAAACTCGGACTTGCGAGTCTTGAAATGCGTATCTTCAAGCATTGAGGCTAATGAAGAGAATAATAATAGACGCGGCAGATGAAAATAAAACAGATTATTAATGGAAACTGGCGCAGAAATACTCTTTAAGAGATAGGAATTCTTGCTACGCGGCACGTGAGTTGAAACTGAAAGTGTGAAGTAGGACGCAAAGTAGTGCGGTGTCGAGAAAAAAGTCTTTTGAACTGCACAAGCTTCTTGGCCCTTAATGTAATGGATCACGAAATTTTCTACCCAGTTCTTTTAAGATTGATTACGATAGTGAAAGGAATTGACAGGCACTTTAGAGTACGCTGCAATTGCGAGGAATTGTATTTTCTCAATAAAAGTTGAGCAATATCGCAGAATGCACATAATTACCTTTTAATATTAAGAATCATGTCAGATTTCAAAAGCATTGCTCTAATGCAGAATATGATAAGCATCTCGTATTCTATATTTTTAATATTTTCTGAATTTCTTGTTTCCATTGAGATGCATAACACTGTTCAATTTTATTCTATGTTCCTTGCAATAAATAATACGAACCGGAGGTTATATACTTATGAAACGCAATATTCAACACGTTAATTTTAAATATAAATGAGAATAGGCCAAATGTGTGGGTGTCCTACACGGATTGTTGGGAGATCCAGGTTCGAATCCTGGTTGAGGTGTTATTTTTCGCAATAAATTCTTTACAGTTTTTTCGGTGAATGGGGGGATGGGGGGATCTTATAGATGCTAGTGAGCATCAAAAATTAAATTGCCCGTCAATTTAATATGTGAATTAATTATTCCGGCTTCATGTAAGGACTGTGTTTCAAGACCGACGAATATGCGGCGCGCAGTTCGCATGAACAGGAATATTCACAAAGAAATTATTATTACGCACCAAGATCCGCGGTTGACCGACATTTGGCCTATTCTCATTTATATTTGACAATTTCGTCGGTCCTAATCTTAGTATTACGTTAATTTTACTTTAGTAAAAGATAGGATTGTCAAACAATAAATGATTTGTTCTTACTTTCGTTACATTCATTTTCGAAAAAGATTGCTGGTCATAACGCAAAATAAAAAACGTTAAAACATATGAGGTCGACCTCACATGTATGGGCGCTCGGAATATGGTGGAAAGCAAAAACTGGACGTAATCGCAGAAGGGAAACCGGGATCTACTTGGCGTTCTATATTTCGATCCTACATTCGATACATTTCCGACCGATTCCGTTGACCACAATTGGATTTCCCAGGGATCCCCATGGCGAGTCGAATATCCGTTCGTTCGGTACATCCTCCGCTTCCAATCCTATCTTTTCTTTCTCTTTTTTTCTTCTTTCTCGCGCATGACAGGAAATGCATGCTTGATTTACCGACTAATCGAGATTAATGGGAATCACAGGCAACAACCAGTGTACCTTTGCTTACTTGGCGTATGTGGACTCATCCTTCGACATGTTGAAAATGCATGTTGCCATCACTAGAGCTGACGATAATTAATCTTTCTCCTCCGTACAGTAAAACGCGCGGAACCATCGTGAAAAATCGTGCGCAAACGTCACGACGTTTTTCCGCGTTGTCGAAAACGCGAAGGACGGAAATGTGATAACAATACATCTCTTTTTGCGTTTTGCTTTGTATCACACAATAAAATGATATTTTAGGCAATATAACAGACAGAATCAATATATTCCATTTCGCATTACATAAAATTAAAACTCAAAACGTAATTAATATACGATATTGTAATGGTAAAATTATGCTTTAAAGTGAAATGTTATTTGGAAGTTTAATTAACCACGTTACATATAATATATGATAGACATATATATCAATATCTTAATTTTTATATCTTAGTTTTAAATTTATTTTTAACATAATTAATATTTATCAAACTCAAAAGCTCTTTTCACTTAATCTTCAAAGTTCTAAAATAACATTAAATCAAGTATTATACACAAAATCGATAATTTTATACAGAATTATGAAGATTGTTGTTTAATTCAATGCAAAAAAGAAACTACAAAAGCATGTGAGGACGACAAAAGCATGTGATCTCTATTTGCGAGCATTCAGAATATGGTGAACTAACAAAAACCGGACATAATCGCAGAAGAGAAACCGAGTTACAAACAAAAGTTTTATTGATTCGAATTTTCTGATTATTTTAAATTAAATATTATTTAAATCAGACCGTTATAAATTGTATTAAATGTTCGCAAGTATTACACGAGGATTAGGAAATTTTATGATGACTGTTCTCATTTTTAACGCATTTTATAAGACGTTTTCTGATCATGTCGCTTTAAGAACATTGGTTTTCGTAGTAGGAAAACATGGGTTGGATTGCTGACGCCACATTTTCCGCATTTCATAGCCCCAAGAAACTTGAGTCTTTTCTTTTCTTTTCTGGGCGTTGAAAGTTGGAATTGGGGATCAACTTGCGTAGGCTAAACTTGTCAGCAGTTTGCTATCACTTCTCTGCTTGAGGAATATTTCTGAAGAGTCCTAGTTAATCAAAAATATTTTAATATTGCAAATTTATGCAAATTTTATTTAATCGCAATTATATTTATTGTTTAAGGGTACATTCTCGTGTAACCGCACTAAAAATAAGGCTTCTTTTGGAATTTTTTTTAAAGAAAACTATAAGGCAGACAATTTTAATTTTTTATATATTTATTAATGCACATTTCAAGATGTGAACAAAATTTTTGTATCATTATTTTCAGGCCAAAATTCCAAAAAAACTGTTGAGAGGC
>NJRQ01000101.1:279901-308125 GCA_003063805.1 Aphaenogaster ashmeadi
TTTCACACTTTTTTGTTAATAACTTTTTAATAAACAATGACCGCCAATTAAGTCATAAGGAAAAGTTACTCAGAGTCATGTCCTTGACAACATATGTCAAGGTCAAGGCCATCGGCGCGGTGTCTCCTAATCTAAATAATTACCTTTTTTTCATATATATTTTTGTATTTCATAACAATCAATTTATAATCCTTGATTTTTTCAATCTGAGAAATTTGTTACTTTAAAGTTTACATTTTACATTAGGTTCTATAGCAGCATGTTTGATTAAAATTAGTTTATTTACGAAAATTAAATTGATACTTAATAATATGCAAATGTGGATCATTTTATTAATTCTTGTTTTTTGTTTTATGCGTTCGATTTTTAATCGAATATAATAAACCATGTGACATATTTGTTATGTTATCTATAGTGATTATGATAATATTCCGCATTCGATTTATACCACGCGATATTGTGAGAACATTTATGGCTAATTGTTTAAAAGAAATTTTTTTACTTACTAATACTTTAATACTTACAGAGTTTGGAAATACATTAAAAATATTACGAATATATTCAAATCTTAATAGAAATATATTATATTTTTTTCTTTTTTCTTTTTTGTAAATTAACTTAAACTGACTAATTACAATCTTGTATTGGCATGAAAGTATATTATAGTAGAACATTCATAATTTATAAGTGATCTTACAGCAATCTTCAGATTATTTTTTAAAATATATGTACGTCATTGAGAGTGAAAATTATTTTAATTGGTTACAGTCATGATTTAATTGCTTTACGCAATGCTATCTTATATCTGTAGTTTAAATATGAATTATTTTGGCGCAAGTTAGTTGGGGAAAAAATGTAATAATGCCAATGATAAAAATAGTATTGAAATTATAACATAAAGAAATAAAGCAACGGAATGTCAATGTTACGGCAAAATTGCTGCGTCAAGATTCGGTGTGTTTCGTGTGTACATTGCACGTTTTCACATACCTATTCCTCGTATATGTTTAATAAATACGGTACATTGCCGGCTTTCATAACGCGAGCAATGCTGGCCGCGAAGTGTCGGCGTCTCTCGTGCACATTACCGTCGTCATGCGCTAAAAGATGAGAGTGGTAGAGTCATTAGCGCGTCGTAGAAGAGATCATTTCTGACGGCGTTCCCACCTTTTTCTGCGAATGTTACGACGATGAGAATTCGCGCGTATATATCGCTGGCAACGTATCTTTCGCCTTTTGAAATACTTGAAAACACCCCCGACGTAATAATTCGCACGTCACAATCATCGTTAGATAAAATATTATGTATATACTGCATTAAAAATATTTATGTTTTGAGATAAATAATATATTGTGTCCGACTATTTAATGCAATTTTGGTTACTATCAAAAATAAAGTAAGCAATGCTTGCAAGATTTTTCAAAATTTCTAAGCAACGACGTCCACTGCAAATAGCTTCTCTTTCGAGTTGCACCCTTCTAAAGGTTGCACAAAAGCATACGTAAGAATACGTTTGTTGGCACTTTCGTTTTTCTACTGGATGATAACGACGAAATTCCAGGCAATATTTCCTATGCCACTTAAAACTCGAAGGACTCACGCGAGAACTAATAGAAAAGTATGCTGGAATTCCAATTTAACTGTTCCGACGTCGATTACATTGATTGGTTCTCTCGTTTCAAATGTACGTTTCCGGAAATGTCAGTTGAGAACTTTTCGTATCGATTCATTGGTGACTGTCCTCGCAATCGCTCATGATGTATTGAATTTTACCAGAAGAGAAAAAAAAGATCTGATAGAAACCTATGATAGATAGAAAATGAATAAAAAAACACGTATAACTAGTTAAGAAATATTTTAAACGGAAAATTTTGTGTTTGCGTATAATCGTATATCATAATTATTAATATTGAAAACTATGAATATAAAATTAGAAAAATGTAATATATACATACTATTATTATATTTTACTAATGGCTAATATACTTTATATAGGCTATTGTACTAAAGAAATTTTCTCGAATATCTTCTTTCTTCATTGTATTATAAAGTTTTATGGTCGCAGAGATATACACTCAAAAATTTATACGAAACATAATTTTATATTCATACATACATTATGTAACAAATACTAGTGTACAGTTAATAGCATCGAGCGATAATGCAATAATAATGAGGCGAAATGAAATATTTTATTTACAGTCTCGTTTTGTTTTAAATGAAGTTAGTTTAACTAAATCCTGAGATTATCAGAAACATTGTGCTAATACAAGAAGATAACAAACAAGCAGGTAAACTGAAGCGATTAGAAACTTTAATCCCACTAAAGTACTTATTGAGATAACAAACTCGATACCAAATACAGCGCTTACTATAATCGGTCTGTTATACATGGGTGATTGGTCAACAAGGTTCGTAATACTGCTGCTTTACACGGGACAAGAGGTAAAGCAGAGATCAATAGGATAAGTACACGATGATCGGCCATGCTTATGTATGTACATATAATAAATCTATCGGATATCTAACTTTGATAATAATTTAAACTTTGCTAATAATGAAGATAACACAATGAAATATAATTTTTAAATTATTGTAATAAAGAAATATGATATCTCTCATGTAACTGGAAAAATTATAATCTTTTAAGGCCCAATGTACATAATTATGTACATAATGTACATTCACTTTGAATTTTTCCCAGATGTTTTGTATTGATAAAGTAGTGTTTCTGTCGGTATAACACTCTTGATCCGTTCTATATGGAGCTAGATTCTCTATTTCAATTTGTAAAACAATGGTGTTCCCGCTAAACAAGCCACTATTGTGATCGTTGATCGTAAATTTTATTCAAACCGAATCGATGCCTGGGGCTTAAGGCAACCTTTAAAGGGTTAAATCACGCGCTATAGTTTTAGGTTATTGTTCTTTAACAATTTTTTTATTACAAATTTTCACGGGCTTTTACTCTTTATCGCCATTATAATATACGTTAATAGGATATTGAAATTTCCAAAGGAATGTAAACATTGCCAAAGGAATAAGAAAATTTGGATAAGACTTGAATTTTTTATCAAATTTCAATTTGTCATATGTTCGATATATGTTCGATATTCCTCATATAATACAAGCTTTTCCAAGAGACGAATAATGAGATAGACTTGTTTCTGAAAAATAACTTGTTCGGATAACACAACTTTCAAAGTGATGCCGCCTAAAGGCATTTATCTCAAGCAACTAGGTTACATATAACAGATGTCATTTACATCCCCTTCACTCATCTCCAGATTTGGCTGGTAAGAATTCTAAGTAGCTATTTATTATTCGCACTGAATACGTTTCTTCTCTTTCATCATCGCGCATACGCTGTCTCCCAGTTTAAATATTTGTTTTCACTTATCTCGTGACCGTAGTTAATTAATGATTTCGCGCTATTTCCATTTTCCTTCGCTTAGACGTGAACTGAATCCGATTAAAAGTTTCGTGAATAAATCCACGAATAGCGGTATAATTGTGAACACATTGTAAACTAGCGACTTGAGAAATCACTATTTGATCACGACTTGCCCGTTTCTTTTGATTCAGAATCTACTTCTGTGAATTTTTAGAATTTATTTTCTTATCTAGTATTTCTATGCAAATTATTGAGAATCGCCTACAGAGATAGCTTAGAGTTTATCAAATTTTTTAAGAATTGGGCAATTTATAATGTTATATAACGTTATGTAACATTATATATATAATTATACATATACATATATATATATATATATATATATATATATATACAATTATATATATATATATATATATAAACATTATAGTACATACAACGTTATATGCGTTATACATATAATGATATATATATAGAGAGAGAGATTTCATTGTTCCCTAATTCAACTTTCTACTATATTGTTATCGGAAAATTGAATTCCAAAGAGTAGCAATTATCACCTATATTAATATTAATTTCTATTGCACCGTTTAAATATCGTAAAAAGTTAACTTCATTAAAATAGGATATAGGATAGTTAAATAATAAGATTAATTTTATTGATACACTTATTTTTATACATATTAAAATTAGAATAACAGCAATAAAAGAAGCGATATAATTTTAATAAATTTATTCAATAAGTGCTACGAAATTATAAAGATTTATAAAGAATTAATATACACTGAGAGAAAAAAGTCAAAGTATTGCGAACCAAATATTTCTTGTGAAGTTTTTTTCGATATTTATTATGTATAAAAAAATTTTATTGTGATGACGAAATATACATTTCTGTGAAATACATTTTTTTAGAAAGTACACGTTTTTAGAAAGATTTATTACAGTTACGCTTTTTTTTTGAAAGTTCGATACCTACATATCTTTTATGTACTTGGCGTAAATTTTTTTCTTTTGTAATATACATTTCTGTGAAATATTTTGCGAAATATACATTTCCGTAAAATATATCTTATTTAAAGAGATAAAAATTAACGTGTGTAAAAATAAATAATTTATTTGTTACAAATAACATTTTTATTTCGTCGTATTAAAATAAACAATTATAGAAAAATATTTAACATTGTTTTGTAGGATATAATGTTTATTTCACTCCAAAAATATATTTCGTAGAAATGTATATTTCGTTATCACAATTAATTTTTTTAATAACCAATAAATATTGAATAAAAAATTACAAGAAATATTTGGTTCGCAATACTTCGATTTTTTTCTGTCAGTGTATATTGTGTAATAAATAATTAAAAATTATTTAGCAATAGAAAAAAGAAGAAAAACAAAGAAATGCTCATAGAACAGTTTAATAAGTTTGCGCCCGCGGTATCATAAAAACAGAGAATGCGCCTAATTTCCCCAGACTCTCACAAATCCAGAAGTTTCAAAAATGTCGGAGAAGCGATTAATTGCGATTTATGTCATTGCAGCATGTTTGCGATAAAAGTTCCAATAATGGAACACGGGTTGGGATTTGACGCAATATCAATATATATTTACAGTATCAACGATGATCGAATCAATTCGTTTATTCATTACCTAATCGTTAGTCAAATAATTAACGTGATGGGCTATTAAATTAACATAATTTCTTTTATGAACAACCGTGATAATAGTTGCGTACATTATTTCTTTTCATTAAGCATTATTAATCAGTAATTTCGAATATAATACACGGCAGTATGTGATAGTAAGTACGAGTTTACCAATGTGACTCACTGATATGTGTGATTTCAACATTTCCATAATCGAGTTTTTCTTGACCTGACACGTTAGTCGTCTTGAAAGCAGTCAATATATTAGAGAAACAGAAAAACGGTTTTTATATAATTTATTGAACATACTCAACATTCTTGCTGTTGAAATTGTTTTGGATGTAGGTGGAGATATCGGAGAAAGGTACATTACGGCTTCCATTATCCGAGCATTCGCTATTTGAATGTTTTATCATTCGACTGATTTACTATTCTAGCACTGTGTTTCCTTTTAAAATAGTACGAGAAATTTCAGTTGCTGCAGAGGGATATTGTACAGTTATAATACGAGGTAACTTGCAACAATTATTTTGATTACAATTATTATGTGATAAACATAATTATTCTTTAACAATTATTATTATTGCGAGATATTAATACAAATAATATACGCGTGTAGCTTTAAAACAACAATATTGATATAATTATTTTCTTGTTTGAGGATCAGAAATTATTGCTAAAATTTAGCGGGAGGAGTTTGCGCCATAATATTCATGACTTATTTGTAATTCCATCCTATAGTTACGAAATTTTTAACACAATTTTCTCGTGTACATCTAGAATCGATTTAATCAATCTACTGAGTTTAATGCGAACGTAATTCAAGCGATAATTATTAACCGTCATTAGAGCGAACTATTGTTCACCATTAGTCTCAGTCTCGAGCGAAATAGATTTGCTTCATTTCTCTCATTGCCGATTGGATGTTTATTTGTTCTTTTCCTAGAAAAGAACCGACATTAAATGGAAAAATGAAGCTTGGCTATAAATACGCAAAAGCTAGTTAAAGAAAAAAAGAAACATAATTCTTCTCTTTCTTCTGTTTATAGTAGAATAAATATATAATATTACACGAAAGTATTTAAAAATTGAAGTTTTAAGAAGTTATAGTAACTGTGTGTGCATAACAAGTTAATTCGTCAATAATATAAAAATTAGTATCACATAAAGCTTATTGCAGTATTTATCTTAATCTATTTAATAATCTTATATAGTTTAATAATCTAATTTTATCAAAAACTGAATGTTTAAGAAATTTTTGAAAACTAAAGACTGTACCTATATCTGTAAATATAAAAAATACGGCGCTTTCTATAAATCTAAGATCTCGTAACATTCATGCGCATGTGATTTAAAGAAAATATGAATTTAAGAATTTTGTCGTCTTAAAATTCCAAAAGTCAAGTAGGAAAGTCAGGAATATAATACTTCAATATAATACTTTGCATTGTGCAATATCAGACGATGGTTCGAAATTTAGAAAGATCTTGAGACATCTCGATAATGTACAGCATGAGAAATTTTCAATGGCAGCGGTGCAAGGCTGTGCAAATGGTATCGTCAAACGGTGATCGTTTTAGCGGAGACAAGCTAGAAAGGATCGTGGAAACATTCTCGCGAAGCGAAGAGCTTTTCACCCTCGGGCAATATCTTTGCGGTGACGTTTGTATGTGTCGCCATATAAACACGCCACTATGGCAGAACGGCGCGGTATATGTCTCGATTTCGAGCGGCTGCGAGGACAGTCGGAAACCGTGGCATGGTGTCATGATCTTCTGTAAATCGTACGTGACTAGAGGCTCGGCAAACTTCATTAAAGTTTGACGTCCGCGGGATTGGAAAATGCGGTGAGTTCGTGGTCGCTTGCTCTCTCGTAAATCGCGCACGGTCGTAGAGCGATGCTCTTCTGCTTTTAGGATACGCCATTCAGTTGGGATTGTAAGTGTCGATGGTGGACTTGCGGCTATAGTGGTTTACGTTAATACCCGCGGCCTTTTATGGACCTAATTAGATCCAACAAAGAGGATTTGACGATTTTATTTGACTCACACGCAGATGACGTAGAGATCGTTTGGATTACTCATAAAATATAAATCGAGAATAACTTTTAAAATAAATTTCCAATTTCATATATTTTTATTTATATAGAAATAAATGAAATTATGTACGTATAATGTTTTTACATACAACTTATATATATATTATGTATATTTTATTTCTTATAAAAATTATATTGCTCACGTTTTCGTTTAGAGAATAAATTATCTAAACAAAGGTTTATAAATTAGTGTGGACTTTAACTGGATTTAATTAGCTTGAAATGAGTTGACTTTGAAATAAGAAATTTAAATTAATTTAATATTGTTTCTCTTTTATTGAAATAATAATTGATGTAATTATTTAAGTTATTTAATTTAAACATATACATTTAATTAAAATAACAACGTAATTGTTATGGAACGATATATTTTATACATTATACATATAGCTTTCTGTTTTTTTTTCTTAAGTAATGCATTCGCGCTACTCGCAATGATAGATTTTTTTATTAGCAAGAGAACAACAATAATACTTGTTTTACATAAATATTTTTGGTTTGTATACTCATAACGATAGCTGTGTGCAAATAAATGACAATGATGAGTTCGGAGAGAGAGAAATTGGGATAGAGAATTTATTTGCGGTAGAAATTATTCGTATGAATCACATGCTTGGAGCATTTTGTTCGTTGGAACTCGTTATCCTATGGATATACAACATGCGTTATCCTATGGATATATAGCGATGCGGAATGCTAGTTGTGAAGATGCATTGCTCGCGATTCGGTTGCGTATGTATAATACTGGTACGACATCAAGCGTTAACGGTGGCGGATGCAGATACGTCATAATGTATTTAAACATTTCTCTATGTAGGTTCTATTCGTTTTATTATTTCTTTCTTTTGCTTACATTTACAATAAGTTTGTATCTAAATCGCAAAATTGTTGTATCTATCAGTAAAATCTCACGCTAGTTTATAAATAAATTAATAGGCTAATAATCACAATCGGCTAATTGAAAGCATTTTAAATTCGAATTACTATCAAAGAATAATATTTCGTACGAAAGACTACAAAAAGATACAAGTATCTTAAGATAATTTTATTTTGCTTGATATATTTTAAAAGAATGTTACTAAGGATATTGCCTCTATTATCATGCATTCTTGTGCATGTAGTGGCAATACATTTTCCAATTTTTCTTGAGCATTCACGCGAATGCGCATCCATGTATTCTTTGCATCTTGTTCATTTTTATGATCTTCCACTCGCGCAAATTGTACGCGGTAATTTCATCACGTACATACATATCACGCATATTCAGTGCAACGTCGTATAACTTCGATATCTTCTTTTGTCATTCACATATTCGCTCTTTGATATTTTGTTGGATACATTTTTCAATTTCGATAAACGAATAGGCGTTACTGTTCAACATATTAAAATTTTTCGCGGAAAAAATTTTTTTCCCGGTTTTAAATTCAACCCGTTATTTTCTATTTTCCAACGTCTCAGTTTTGTAATCAAAGTGCAGTACATCTCGTGAATGAAGACGATGCTATCTTCTTTCGCTTTTCCACAATTCTTCCTTTAGTAATGAAATCGTTTTTTGTAGTTTTTTTATCTTTCTGAGGATTATGTTTAAATTAATATACACTCTTGCACCATTGAGGTTCACCATCTGGAATTAAAGTACGAACAGAGTATAAGTAGAGCTCGGATGTTATCGTTGTTCGTCGAGAAAAAAAGCAATTGATAAGTTTCGCTCCATCATTAAAATAAATGGAAATTCTTCTTTGCAAAGATAAAATTAAAATTATCAAGAACGAAGGAATTAAATTTGTAAAAAATGGTTTAAAGACTTTTGAGACATTTACATTTGAAATTAATTAAATTTTTAAGCTGACTTTTTCGGATTGTTTTATTTTATATAGAGTGTCCCGCAATAGGATGTACATAGCTTAAGTATGCGTTCTTGACGTTCTTTTAAGCCGAAAAGTTCCAATAAACACGTAGCCTAAAAGCAATCGTTACAAAGTTATTTCCATTTAAATGCTCCTATGTACGTATGTACATTCGTACGTTGAAGCATCATAAACACAAAAGAGGGATTTGAAAATAAATGCCTTATAAAGTCGTTGGTGTATTCGGTAAAGTCGAACACTAGAGATGATTTGCTGAATCGAATAATTCATGCTTCCAATATCATCAAAAACGATCTCGACATTGTTATGAGTTCCGTCACCTCGATTTTACGAAGGGCGAGAATGTGCCTATAACATTATCGAGGAAGTCATTTTGAAAATGACATGTAAGTGCGACATTTAATTTTGTGAAACTTTAATTGATATATTTATTTAATAAAATTTTTGACTCACTTACAATTAGTGTTATTTTTCGCACGTAAGTGCCAATAACTTTTTAACGATTGATTTTAGGCTACATGTTTATTGGAACTTTTCGGCTTAAAAGAACGTCAGGAACATATACTTAAGCTATGTAAATCCTATTGCGGGACACCCTGTATAAGAGACAGTTGCCTATTACTGGTCACCTAAATCGTACCTCATCAATTTTTTTCATATTACTGAATATAATGACATCTATTAGATGTAATCAATTTTTTTCATATTACTGAATATAATGACATCTATTAGATGTAATCAATTTTTTTTCATATTACTGAATATAATGACATCTATTAAATAAATGACATCTAATTGATATCATTATATTCAGTAATATGAAAAAAATTAATGAGGTACGATAGAAATGTAAAATAAATGAGCAATAAGAAATATAAACAAAAATTGCTAGATTATATCTTATTTTGTGCGTGTTACAGACATTTTAAAAAATCAGGTACGATTGACGTAATTTTGGATCAATTTATATAGCTCATAATAATCTAACAACGCAGCTTTATTCTGCATTTTTATATTTTTATAAAAGTAGATTTATTGTAGAATTTTTTACATTTATTTTATGTAAACATTACACAATTAATAAAAATGAAATCAATATTTTTATAAAATTTATCATGTTTCCTAAATCGTACCACCATGAGATTTCTTAAATCGTACTGATATTTAACATAACTTCTGTTTATTTATTTATCATTTTATGGTAATTATTTATTTATTATTTATTTATTATATTATTTATCATTTCATGACTACACAAATAATTATGTAATTATGAAATGATAAATCAAATATATCTAACCTATGTGATAAGTTAAATGCGAATGTGTTAAGCATGAGTTTGTAAATCGTATTATTATTATATATTGGATATTTTTTGATTTGTTATTAATATATATAATCTTGCAAATATATTTTTATTCGCAAAACTTACTATTTTTAAAGGATGTATGTTTTTGGAAACTGATAGGTACGATTTAAATTACTTAAATCGTACTTTTTACACCATGTATAAAAAGGTTTATGACAAATTAATTTAGACTTTTTGGAAAGTTAAACATATAATAGTAGGTATTTTAAACATCAAGCTACAATTTTCAATATCAAATTGCATGCAAACTAGTACCAAATAAGAAATAAAATACCTTAAGTAGTGCGATTTTGGCAACTCTCCTCTATATATACTAATATATATGTAAAAGATACAGAACAATGTATGTTTTACACACACATACACACACACACACACACACGCACGCATAATATTATATTATGCATAATATTACTATTCTGGATCTTCTCTATATTGAATTTGCAACATATTTTTACTGAAATTAGCAAATTCCATATTAAATATTTCAATATGCAAATTTGGGTTAATTGAAAATTTAATTAATACTGTGACGCACGACAATTTTATGGATAATTACAAGCGAGTTTTTCTGGAATTTTAACTATGTGTATTAATTATCGATGTGGTAATCGGACTTTCTAACGCTACCATGTAATCTTGCTCCTATATTTGATTCACGATACGCATGTTATTATTTTTTTGTTATTAATAACATTATTATACAATTCTTAAAGAAAATTTTGGTACATCCAGTGATGAACACATTTTGTAATAAGAAAAATAAATTTTATTGATTTTTATGCTCGGGGATATCTATAATAAATATTTAATAACATATTTTACTGCGTGTAGAATAACTTTCTATAATTAAGATATGTAAAGTGAATCATCAAGAAAACAATATAAATTGAAAAATATCATTTATTCGCTATTCTGTCTGAATAGTAATCAGAGAACGAAATAATTTCATAAAAATGTTATTAATTATTAAAAAATTAATAAATACTTTGTTTAAAGTGAGTTCCAAAATGTTCAAATATATTTATATTTATTGAACAGAACTCTTTCATTTTTCAATTAATATTCATTTAATTAGTTTTTATATTAAATAAATTAGTAAGTATATTTTCTGAATATTTTTAAAAAGTATATAATATTATAAGATTTGAAAATGTTATAAAGTTGAAAATATAATATTTTTATAAACATGCTTTTTTGAGAGAAAAGCTTTATTTTCATACACACATACAAAAAGTGTTCTCCGTATATAGTATGTCAGATATAATGTGTAATCAAGAGTATAGAATAATTTTAATACCGGAGAAAGCTAATTTCCGAAACAAGCAATTGAATCGATGGCATCATTTGGCAAAATTCATTATATAGAGTTGACAGATTCATGCTACTAAATCTAATGGCCATTGGCAACAATATAACCGTCGGCTAACTTCATTGATGGCTGTTAGACATTTTGACTCTGCTAACAGAGCGGTCCATAAATAAATAAACGTGTTAACAATAAGCATGTCAAACACGTCGATTTGTTGTGTAGTGATTTGCAATGAATTCCGCATCGATTGCCGAAAGCTATTCATAGTCTGCATTCGAAAGCGATGTAGGATCGTGCTCTGAAACAGAAAGATAGAACGGACCACGCCCTTTCTTACGTCGCGATTCCCATCACGCGTAGGCGAACCTGTAAAAAACATACCGCTCGAAATAAGTGTAAAATTACTTTCGACTAAACGTTTGTCACTGACTTTCGGTATATCTTCTCGGCAAATACCGTAAAACAGTATTCTCAGTTTTGCTAAAATATTTAACCATTGGAATCACCAAATTGCCGTATGAATTTTTATTTTGCGATTTGCATTTATATGATATTTAAAGATGATATCAAGGCGTAATAATTATAACCAAAAGTCGTTTTATTGCCAGCGAATCTGGCCGGATTAAATATGAATGAAATAGCACAGCGATTAGCGAATGTTCTCTCCATTCTCTTTAGGCTTTAAAAGTTTTATGATAAATTTAAAAATTTTATGCTACAACGTAAATTTTTTCAAATTTTTGCAGAAAACAAAGCATTTGTCTTCATCAATTATCTATGGTTTATCTAATGGAACGTATTTTAGTTACATTTGAAATAAAAGCAGATATAGAGCAAAAATAATTGTGACAGATAGTGTACATGACTATTAACTTTTAAATACTTTTGATTTAGGTTAATGTTACACATTTATTATAAATGTTACACATATTTTACGGGAATATTTTCGCATAGAATAAGCTCATAACATTGTGAATATTGATGAAAAAATATGGTACACTGCTAATAAGAGCTGCAGACTGACAAAGTCTACTATTTATGCATTCATATTTGGTCATATTTGATCATAAATCTGATCCTTTTTATGCGCATGCCCTAGCGAAAAAGCTGATGATAATCGAGCGATCTCTATAAATGCAGCGGTATTACAGACATCACTATTATGCGACGAAATGCATTTCAAGAGGATTGAATAATGAATAAAAAATCAAAGGAGGAGAAGGAACTAGCGAAAAATTCGCGAGATTTGTGAGCACGTATTTTACAAATTTCTGCAACATAATTTTTACAATAGAATATCTTATCAGCAAAAAGTGTGAACGCTAAATGAAAAAATTCCTATCATGTTCCTCTGAATACCAAAGCGCCAAATACGTACGGATATTAAAAGAGAATCGATTTAATTCAGCGAAAATATGATTTTAGCGATGTTAATCGGGGCCGCACATTCAGTTGCTGTCGTTCTTTTATTCTGCATCAAACGTTACGATGAATCGAAGTTCCATTTTAACATTCCAATGTCGTAACGTGACCGTGAAAACAGCAAGCGCGAGATAAAAAACTTGACGGTGTACCTATTCCGAATAAGAACGGAAAATCGATGGGCGGAACTTTGTGCAAAATTGGACGAACAAAACTTTGAAGATACATCGTGCATTTGTAATGTCGTAAAGTAGATCTTACACGGTGCTGATTGCAATGAAATGTATCCGATCAGGAAACTTATCGCGTAATTATTTGAGGCGTTTCTTAAATTTTGCATCAAACGAATTACATCATAAATTTTTTCAATGTTTCTGATATATATATATATATATATATATATATATATATATCATATGTGATTTTATTATTTATGTAGAATAATAGTTTTGGTATAAACATGAAGAGAAAACTAAAAATTTTTAAATATTTTTAAATATTTTTTAAATGTGAAAAGGAAAAAGGTGACATTAATTTCAACGCATAGGGGGAGTTGGGGAACATTGATACGATTTTTTTAAAGAGTTAAATAAATAACTTTGCAGATAGATTAAGATAAATGTAATAGGTTAAATTTAAAGGCTTGTCCTTCTACTTACGTGCTTTGATTGCCTTTTTGCTGTAGGTTAATAATAAGAAATGTTATAACATTTTTTGTAAAAAATGAAATTCGTGTCAATGTGCCCCATATGCGGGGTACAATGATACGGGCATGGGACACTTTAATTCTCAGTGATCTATATTAATATTATTCAGAAATAAATTAGATTATTATTAAAACAAGCTATGTTTATTGTATATAATATTTATTTATACGGAATTAGCAGTCTAATTGACAGTCCTTCCTCAATGACATCTGATATTGCACAGTCTATGGCATCTTCATCAATATGGACCCTATCGGTCTTTTTTTGGTACATTCTTATCATTTTCGTCTAAAATAAAATGAAAATATCTTGCTTATAATACTATAAACCACATAGATACATATTGATATGTATCAAAGTGCCCCACGAGTCTGTGTACGAATCTGCCCCACAGCGTCATGCATAATAAAATATATTCTCAACCGAAAATAATACAAAGTCATGTCAATATTTCCGACAAATTAGTAAGAGATGTACTGTTTCTTACTTTTGACGAAATATTTATTTTGTAGTAATCAGATTAATGTGAAAAGTCACGCTCCAAAGACTTTGAAAAATATTTACCTGAGACTACGCAAAACACGTTTATACTTGTCATTCATCGAGTAGCTACTGCTCGCGTACGAAATTTGGTTATATTATTCGTGTATCATAATGTCATCTATGCATAGATACGTAACCTTCTTAGATGTTTCTCATGCGAAGATATGATGACCGTATCAATGTTCCCGTTGTATCAATGTCCCCGAACTCCCCCTACATTATTTTTGATATTATATATATTATTAATAAACATTTAACAACTTTAAAAAATTATAAAACGTAGTTAATTTTATCGAGATTTTCCCGAATATAAATTTATATTTTAATATGTAATTTATTTACAGTACCAACTGTTGTTGAAAAAACACTTACAATAGTTCAGCAATATTTTCTAATAAACAAACGTTTTATTATAAAAATAACCTGTGTGACGCAATGTACTAAAGCTCTTTCATTTATGCACGTAGTAGCGTGGTTTTAAAAGCTTAATATTGCAGTTTTCGTCTCTATCGAAATTACATGTAAATGAATTCTCGGAAAAAGAGCAAAAGACCGGCGTTCTGTCACCACCTGACTGTATTTGCATCCAATCCCATCAATAATACGAGCCGCATGAAACTTTCAACGAGGTTCGCTTCGAATGAAATCGCGTGAACGAATTCATAAGAAGGCGTCGCCGCGTTCTCGTATCCATTAATTGATGAGTAAATTTCCTTAAGAACTTTTGTCGCAGTTGGAAGGTCAGAGCCTTGCGGTTCCTCGAAAACACGTACCTGTTGCAGTTCCGAAAGTCGTCGAAGTATTATTCGGTAAAAAGCATCGCCCTTTCGGTCGAAACGAGTTCAGTGTCGTTGAAGGGGCGTTTAGGACGCATCGTTTCTCTTGAACATCCCAACGAGAACGCCAATGCGAATGAGGGATCATGTTTTTGTCAAACCAACTACTGTAGGTCGAAGGTCCATGATTCCTGACGATTGTTTGGCTGTGACCTTCCTTCGGATCTCTGATATTATCTGTAAGATCCGCCTGACTTATGTAGTAACAGAACATGTCCCTTAGACCTGACTTCCTTACTAAAATTTGTATTGAGGTATTGTAGGGAAATTGATTACTTTTGCCAATATATTCTGACGATTTTATCGGTACTGCGATTTGAAATTAATAATTCAATAACATAATGGGCAATGTGCTCATTGGATATATTGTAATATTATATTCTGCAAAATGCAATTTCGCTTAATAAAAATTTAATTTAATACGTTAAAACTATTTAATATTAAAAATTACTAATACGTGAATATCATATGTTCTCTCAAAGAAAAAAGGTATTTAATATCATAAATTATTGATATATATTTTTGTCGAATAATTTTATATAATTTTTTACAATTTAGACATAATACATATTGCAAGCGTGTAATACATTTATAAAATTAATCAGCATTTATGAATCTAAAAAGAGATTATCAAATTCAAGCGCAGCACTCATGATTTCGACGCATTGTCTCGATGGAATTTTCTTAATTAATTTGCGAGTTTAGCATTCCTGAGTGTCACCACCAGCTGCGATTTTGAATTTTGCAGCATCTTGCGTCTCTTCATGCCACTGACGGTTTTTTACTAGTACGAACAAGCGATTACGGATAGTGGTGGTGATGTTGATAGCAGTGGTTTCCGTTGAGATAACGGAATAGATTTAACAAGTTGATTGTTCTTGTCAGTGAATAAACGTATGGATATTTGCTATCGTGGAGGCAATTTGTATAAACTTCAAACGATTTATATGAACTTGACTCAATCGATACAAAAGCAATAATGTGTGAAGCCGTCCAATGTACGATTCGAGATTGATGTGAGGTGAACAGTGATAGATATTTTGCCCTTTAGCAATTTTAGATGTATTGTTAGTGTTCGTGATGACTGATATATGTCGAGCTGCATTTGTACGTTTTCTGGAAACTGTGAGAATATCTTCAAATCATTTATCAATGGTACATGTAGAACATATGGGTTGAAACGTATACCAACTTGAGTTGCAAAGTTTCAGGATATATGTACCTTAATTTATCTTAGCTTCATGTATGCTGAATATATCTTACAAAGCATTTAGGCATATATAACAGTTTAGTGAATTTAAGAAATAATTTGGTAATGCTTTTAATAAAGAAATATTTTTCTCGTATCGCTCATATTCTATTACTCGACGAGTCTCAGATAATATTTTTCAATGATATTTTTCACGACGATGCCATTGATTATATATCTTGTTACAAATTAATTTTTTGCTGTAACGCGTAACATTCCGCTTAATTAATATTTGCACGAAAGAGTAGACTGAGGTTGAATGCGGCCGAAGCGTATAATTGTTATATCACGCGCGATTATTCACGAATGGAAGTTGGTCAGCGCCATTGGTATTTTGCTAATTAGCTTCGGTGATTAACAGGGAAACTGGAATTCCTCCTAGCCGACTGACTGCACTACATCCTGGGCTGACATTATGGTTATGCGATGTCACGTGGGAACCTTGGGTCCCTTATGATGTGGAACTTAGTTAAAATCGCACACTCAAAGATTAGTTCCGGAATTTCATCAGGAAAGGGTTACGGCGTCTTCCACTCGCGACAGTTGGCTTATATTATACCTAGCACCGCTGAAGTTAAGCTGCTTCTGCTGCCGGATAACATGCGTTTAACTAGAACTATAATTCGATATAGTTTCTTGACGATTAGAAAGTTTGAGCCGTGAACATACCTACGGTTGACTACACTGCAGCAATTTGGATACATATAGATTATGCGATCATTAATCGGAAATACGAGTCCTTATCAATGTTTAGACTAATGCGGAATTTATTAATCAAATTAATAAAAAATTTATGATGTTAATAAGTTACATTGAAAATAAAGAAATTGATACAATACCGTATGATTATTGCCACAAAATTAGCTAATTTTTTAATAAAAGAACAGTTTACATAAGCCAGTTTTTACTATAATAAATAATTTTTTAAAAATAAAAATATTAGTTTAAATTATATAACAGAAAAATATTTACACATAATATTTTTTATAAATATTATATGTTTATGTATCTACAACACAACAAAAATTGGTTTTTCAGTTCCACTAATTAATTATAGGTATTGTGCTGATAGTTAAATGATCTTACAAATGATAAATTTTGAATAAAATACATGCACACATCGGGGAGAGTTGCCAAAATCGTACTACTTAAGGTATTTTATATTATATTCTTATTTACTAGTTTGCACGCGAGTTAATATTGGAAATTGTAGCTTGATGCTTAAGATACTTACTACTATATGTTTAACCTTTCAACAAGTCTAAATTAATTTGTTATAAATCTTTTTATAACATGATGTGAAAAGTACGATTTAAACAACTAGTCTCCTAAATCGTACTTACTTGGTTTCCAAAAACATAGCTTCTTTGAAAATATTAAAAATTTGCGAATGATAATAATAAAAAATATGTTTGAAGGATTACATATATTAATAACAAATAAAAAAATATTTAGTATATAATAATAATACGATTTACAAACTCATGCTTAACACATTCGCATTTAGCTTATCACATAGGTTAGATATATTTGATTTATCATTTCATAACTACATAATTATTTATGTAGTCATAAATGATAAATAATATAATAAATAACAAATAAATGATTACCATAAAATGATAAATAAATAAACAGGAGTTATCAGTGTGATTTAAGGAACCTCATGGTGGTACGATTTAAGAAACATGATAAATTTTATAAAGATATTGATTTAATTTTGATTAATTGTAATGTGTATATAAAATAGATATGAAAGATTCTACAATAAATCTACTTTTATAAAAACATAAAAATGCAGAATAAACCTTCTTAGATTGTTATGAGCTGTATAAATTAATCCAAAATTACATCAATCGTACCTGATTTTTTAAAATGTCTGTAACACGCACAAAATAAGATGTAATCTGGCAATTTTTCGTCTATATTTCTTATTGCTCATTTATTTCATATTTTGATCGTAAGATGTCGTTTATATTCCGTAATTTGAAAAAATTAATGTGATACGATTTAGGTGACCAGTACGCATTAGGCAACTCTCTCCTAAACATATTAATAGATAAAATTTTAATATCTCGATAAAAGTGTTATTTTTGCATATTTTCACAAAATAATTTGCAAGTCTGTTCTGATTTTATATTCTCTGTCTCGGCATCTAATATTTATCCAAATGGTTTTATGTTCTATTTTTACCTCACATACTCTCTAATCGGCTTTAAAGTCAAACACGGTTTCGGTGTTCTAAATGCAATGACCAGTAAATTGTATTGGCGAAAGCCTTTCGTAGGAATCGTATTTTTCCGGCCACCATCAGAGTGACGAGCGTGTTAGGATGTCGAAAACATAAGCCTCTAAGGGAAACGGGGATGGTACATCTTTATCGGCAGCTTTTTCCTGCGTTTCTTCTTGGGATCCCGTGAATATAGGGGATAAATCTTCTACATGCTTTCACGATTTTTTGTGGTTCTTCACATTGTGGGCATATTTAGAGCAACGTAGTTATCCAGCCTGTACGGATCGATGTCGGTCCTTTTGCTTGCCCCTTCCAGACACTCTTACAGATAGACATTGCAATTTTCTGCTCCTTCGCGAGAATTCTACCGTCCTGTTGAGGCATATAAATGATGCTATTATATAAACCATACTGTTATTCCTCGACGTAGTTTTGAGCAATGATTCTATCAGATACATAGCAGGATTTTTATTAATATAACTTGTTTACTGTCGCGGAATGTTTACCGAATTATTTCTAGGTAATCAATAAGATTTGAAATTTTTTACTCGACAAAACTAACATATGAATATTCTTTGTACATTTATTACGATTTTTCTCTTTATCTCATATTTCTTAAAACATTCTTAAAGAAAAAATTTCTATAACTACACTGTATTAGTGAAAAATTATTTGCAAATCAATTGAAGCGAATAATTTCATTGAATTTTTAAAGAAAGGCTTACATAGCTTACTTGTATCGGCATTATCATTGTCTTACACGTTGTATTCTCCGACGATACTTGCTGCTCAAATTCCTGACTGTTCCTTCGTTGCATGGTGGTAGACATTGTCTGGTGGAATAATCCTCAAGGATATATATTCTAACTATAAGTTAACGCGTTAACGCGTTATACAGCCTCCCTTGAGAAACATAAGTACGAACTCACGTACAGAAGTTATTGTGACGCGAATAGTTGGAGCGAATATCGAAGTTTATAGAAATTTATACTGTCATCAACAGTATTATTACGGAAATTAATTATCGCGATATTATAACTTACCACAAAATTATACTAAACGTCGCGTAATATAACTTATCTTCAATATTTAATACAAATAGCTAATTACGAAAGGATTAGCATGTAATGTAATGTACATTTAATTATATGTATTTAACAAAGTACAGTCCCTCACAATACATATATATATATATATATATATATATATATACCGTTAATGTTTTGTTACACGTTTTCTTACACGTAAAGCATTATAGAAAAATATTTAATAAAATATAAAGATTGTATGAAATATGGGTTGAAAAGAAATATTTCAAGGAAAAGTGAAATGAAATATTGAAAATGCTTTATAAATATGCATTTAATTTCTTTAAAAGAAAGTTGAATGTTTCTTTTTTATAATCTATTTTATCTTGAAGAATTTATGAAAATTTATAGGAGTTAAAATATATGTTTGTGAAATTTTAATAGTGACATACTACTCAAGAAAACTATTTTTTAACGTATTCAAAAATCACAAAAATTTAAGAGAAATAATTCTCTTATAACATTTAATAATTACAGCAAAGTCCATTATATAGTCATTGAACAGAGATATTGGTGTAAATTATAGATGAAGAAGAATAAAAATAGAATTTTTTAAATATATTGGTTCTCTTGTATATATTTTTTAATATAGTTTAAAATTTTAGATGTTCGTTTTGGAATATTAAAAGAAAGCATATATGTCAAAAAAATATAAAACAATTCAGATTTATACAAGATATCTCCATAAATGTTTTTATTTTTTAGATGTATAAAATATTTGGGGTAATCATTTCTCTCTCTTTCTCTCTCTCTCTCTCTCTCTACTATACGTACATGCATATGTACGTTTCTGTATGGCCAATATTGTATACCAAAAAAAATATCTAAAGGCTCTATAGAAAAACATGATAGATAATTGTCATACATATTTCACTATTTGATCCATCAGATTATTTATTACACATTTATTACACCGGAAGAATATCGATTATTGACTGATGTACTTCCACCAAACATTCGAATATATTTCGGGCATTAGTTGTTTTCCATGAGAGTGCCACGTCTTGCAGGACAATCATGGGGTCTCGTGGTCTCTCTAACGATCTACAGGATCAATCGCGATTCACATAACAGTCGGTACCATACGCCGAGACGATACGGAGAGGTGGTGCTCTGAAGACGCAGAACTATACTCCGGAGTTTCGGGGTGAAACGCGTGCGCGGGTGGTTTTAATCGGGGGCGGGGGTGCGGTCACGGGGACAGTATCGTCGCTCTTCAGTTGGGTTTGGTACGCGTCTCGCGACTGGCCACACCACACTGCGCGCCTCTCCGCAGAAAGCGTCTTAGTTCTCTTTCCTATCTTCATCTGTCAGTCTTATCTCGTGAGTCGCGCGTGGAATTCGCGATACAGAGAACTCTCTTCCATTCTTTTCCGAGGACTTTGCTGAAATTTTTCGTCTGACTATCGATCACTTGCCCGACTTTACCGGAGCGACGACCACGGATGCCACATACGTGTTCGAGAACTGAAGAGTGTTTACTGGTAGTTCTCTCTCTTGACAAGGGTTTGGCGAATTGTCACATGATGAGGGGTGAGTCGGCTTATTTGTGCGAAAATTTTTGACTTGCATATAACACACATGGATTAGTCATGTCTCGCGGAAGAGGCGACTAGTTTGCGAATGGTTAAGTCGGCGCCGGTTGGTTGACGTAACTAAGGTAGGTGTTTAGGGAAGAGGACTGACTTTGTGGTTCTGCGGAATGTGTAAAATAAATGGACGATGTGACCTGCGGCTTTACTTAGAGAAGTTAGAAGCGGTTTCGTTAATGAACAATGAGAAGTTACCGATTTTCACTTACTCGTCAATTATGCGTTAGGGAAACAAATTGGGGGATAGTGATAATTTGGAAGGATTTATCAAGCAGTAGCGCAACGTCGCGGTTTGCGGACAGCATTCTTAAAACATCTTTATATCTATATTCTTAAATCTATCTTTATATCTAAATCTTTAAAAGCTATATGATTGTATTATTAGTGATAAATCAGTCTATGATGTTAAATTTAATTGTGCTAACTATATTTAATTACAATTTGTTTACATTTATATTACATAAATTTGTACTCACGAAAAGGAATAAATTAGGAAGTATGTTAATTAATCGAGTTTCTCTTTTTATTGCATGTTGTTATTAAAATTTGACAATTGTAAAATATAAATGTGTAAACAATCGAGTTTTAATGCATTCAATTTTGAAAGATTACATGGAGTGATACACAATCAAGATGCGGGCATATTTATCTAGCGGAACATTTCGGAGCCAATTGCGAAGAATCTTATTAATTATATGAAACTTGCAAAAATATAAATTATATCAATAAAATGTTAAATATTATATTAGTGCATATCTCGTCTAAGGAATTAATTATAAAGTAGCATTCTGATTCGTAAGAAATAATTTATACGTGAAGTAGTGAAAGAGATTCAAATAGAATAATTTTATAAAGCTGAAATGAGAGGTGTTCTTAATTCCTCAAATAGACTATTTTTACGTACAATATACTCGCATAAATATTTTGTGCTTACTTTAACTACCATTCATTAGAACATAATGTAATACTAATTACTAACAAATGTTTGTTTGCATACGTTTAATAATTTTTTATTATTTTCTTTCTTATATCCGCTTATTTTCTCATATGTGCAATAACGTTGCAGAAGAGCTTTGATAAACGTGTATTAATAGAACAGAAACATGTTTGTGTTAAAAGAAATGGTAGTGATAAAGTCCATTTACCACCGATGCAAAGATAATAATACATACAAAGGTGGTCAGATATTAATTACAATTGTTTCGATAATCGCGTTTAAGTTACTTGACAGTAGGACGCAATCGAGTATCGATTCGCGTTCTGTTTAATGCGGAACTCTTGTGCGTACCGACACCGCACACTTTCAAAGTAAGGCATTCGGCAAATAGCTTAATTAAATTACGGGAATACATAATTATGAGATGTTACAAACGCGATGCCAACTGTGATAATTTATTTTTCAAGCAAAGAATAATAGCAGATTTATATCGTTTTATGTTCAACCCTTTTATAGTGCATACATTGCAGAAATTTCGTGAAATTTTAATTTTCTTTTGCATATTTATAGTAAAAAATATAATAAAGTAATGTATATACATTTAAAAAATGCTATTTGAAACCGCGTTGTATGAAAACAAGGTAAATTTACAATCTGCACCAACTTCATAAATTATTGTTCGAAAATTTTATTTCTTGCTTCTTATCTCTTGCAATAAGGTATTGCCATATATTAATTAGTGTATACATATATATATATATGTATGTATGTATATGTATATATACATATTTATATACATATAAATTATGCATTTATTTATGTTATTTTTAGAATATATATAAGCATGTTATGGATAATATATAATATATGTACATCCTATGTAATCGGATTATTAATATCAATTTTACGCACAATCACATGATAATCGCCTTTGCAACTGTCACTCATATATTGCAATCATTTATAAAGATAAAAATATTTGTATTTATATATTATTGAGTATCTTTCTCTCTCTCTCTCTCTCTTCCTGTGATAATTACTGTTCTGACAAGGTTAATTATTGTTTTAATGGATAACGATAATAAACGTATCACTTATAATTGGCGATAGTTTTCGTGCTATTCCATCGCATTAATCATTTGTGCAAGTAATTCTACACTAATTCAAGTAAAGCGAGACCAATGGAAGCAGATACAAAACGATCTACCTCCGCACTATATTACTAAGAGCGACCAGTTTAATTTTTCATTTAACACGCTCAAAGCGACTTTAATTGCGCATTTTGTGGTCATAAGTCTGCGAGTTGCCACTCGGTTATATGGTTCGACATGTCGTCTCTGACGATATTTACTTATGACCCGCTAAACTTTCTAGATTAAACATGAATGCGGTAAACGGGCGAGTGGGATTCATGTTCGTTCTTGTTAGTATCTATTATCGGTATTATTATTCTATCCAGCGTTATAATTTTATTGGTACATTATTGTGCACCCCACATTGCATCGATAAATTTCTGAACATAATTTATTAATTATTTAAATACATAATACTTATTAACTGTTAATATCGATTTTAACGAATGTTTTTTTTTTCGAATTGTGCCGAATTGAATAAATTTTAAAAATTATTTGGTTGTGAAAGTTTTTTGTTGTTGGCTTGGATTAGACGAACTTTCATATTTGATGTGAGTACCACTCATTTTCATTTTATCTTTGCGCACCTTCATCCGCGCTTTGACTCTTATATGCCTTTGCTTTGTTTGTTATTTATTTTCATATTTGAATTTATTAAGCTGAAAATGTGAAGTTAACTTGTTCGTAAAAATTTTAATTGGTAATTGCGTAATGCTTACATAAAAGATTTTATTTATTGTGTGGCAGCTGAATATTTATTATTAATAGTGTGTAAATTGTCGTCCTTTAGAGTTTAAGTACGTCTAAGCGACGAAAACTGTTAATTAACTATCAGACCACATACGCCGACGAACTTGAAGGGCAAGGATAGAGTACAAAGTGCTTAAATAAATGAAGCTTGAGCAGCTGCCATCAGAGTTGATTGGCCTAATGGTGCGATGGCTCGATTTTAGGATCCAAAACCCGTGATCGTAAGATATTTTCTGAATAAATGTAGAAGAAGAATATGAATGTGTATGTATATGCGAATACTTTAAGTTGATGTTAGTTTCCGAGCTCTATGTATTTGTGAATTTTATGAAGTAAACATTATATTCAGTTTACGAAATGAATAATTTTGCGCGAAACGCTTTTTTCCACATACATTATTACGCTTCATGTTTCTTTTTTTCGTTATAGAATGTAAAACAGACAAATTTATAAAAGTTATGAGCCGTTTTTCAAAATTATTGTTATTAAAATCTTAAGATGTATTACTTTCGCATAATTAAATTAATGATTCTTTAATAAATTACTTTTTGTTCCGTTAAACAAAATTACAAAGTGATGTAGGGGTAAAAGTTGTTCATATCCTTGAAATTGATAAATCAGTCATTTGCTATTGCCTCTTGCTATCGTTTTATACATCGGCTATAATTAATAATCATGAAATTATATATTGCGCGAGTTAATGACGAAATGAAAGAGCCGTATAAGAGAATATCGAGGTAGATTAAACAAGTCGTGTTGGTGAAACACGCTTACGAAATTATTTGCTATCGAACGAAGGCATATTTGATTAATGAAATTGATTCTATTGCGTGTTACAATGTAGCTTCGTTATTGTGTTTTATCTTGTTTATTCGTTATTCAACCGGTGCTATAAATAATGTACTTAAAAAGTGTAGAATTATGCACTACCCATGTAAATTTTTTATTCTTTAGAAGCACAATAAACGCGATAACCGTATTTTTTACTAAAATTATGCTGGAATAATGTACAATACATTGCTTAAATTATACAATTATCGATATTGTACGGTTTTTTAAATTTTTGCGAAATGCAATGCATACATGTGCATAATGGCTTTTATTATTACAAAGAATTTAATAAAAGTTTCTGAAAATAAGTTCCAAACAATTCTCTAAATATCATTGACAGTTAAGCTTCCATTGTCTCGACACGTTTGTTTCATTAGTCTTTTTTGATTATCATTATTTTATGGAATTGTGGTGCCTTTGTAACAATTAACGGAGTTCATCAAGGGGCAAGTCACGTACGTAGTCCGGAGCTACTACTGTTCAAGACAAAGGATGAAATGAATAAAGATACAATGAACGCTGACAATTCTGATTACTTTTTCAGGACACTATACTCAAGAATTATCTAGCTAATTGATGAATACATTTCCTTCTGATTTTTATTTTTTATTTGTTTAATATTTGATATCTTTCTAAAATAAGTTCATATTGGCATATGAGTTAATCAGAATATGTCAATATTTTTTGTCAATAAAATTCATTATTTTACTAGCGTCATAATAAATCTTGATAATTTTATGATAGAGAAAAAATTAGATCTAATCTTATAACTTATAATATTTAAAACCAGCTTGCTGACAGAAATTTCGTATTCATTATACATTACTAGTAAAAATGAAAATTATGTATTATTCTATCCGGAAATAAAATTTAGTTGGAAAATAGTTAAGAAAGAGAGATTGCCTAAGAATGGCGGTTCTATATTCGCGCTATTTCTGTCGTAATAAATCACCTATCTTCGGCAACCACTGCGGTTAACGTTGTTAATTAATGATCCTCGTGTCGAGCGGAACACGTGACAGGCTGATACAAAGGGCAGAGATAAATTATCCTTGATTGTTCAATTTAGAAAAATAAATAGAAAATGGAAAAGAGAGAGAGAGAGAGAGAGAGAGAGAGAGAGAGAGAGAGAGAGAGGGGGAGAGAGAGAGCTCATTTACGATTGACGTTTAACATTTATCGCATATAGTTATCTGATATTTGTATTATTAAACGATGAATTATTTATTTATTATGTTAAAATACTTAAAATTAAATATCAAATAAAGTATTATCGGGAAAAGACACGTCCAGTATACAAATCTAGATATTCAGGGAGAATAAATTCTAGCGTTTGCATTTTTTTATACGTTATACTTCTTCGACAGAGATGATAACTAACAATATTAATTGCTAGCCAACTGATCAACCAATAAAACGTCAGTCATAACTGCTGACAACACAAAGGGGATAGGATAAATAATATTTGAGTAACTGACGGGTGGAATAATTTTCCTGGAGTCACAAAGCCGCGCTCGCGGCATCAAGGTCTGCCAGGCGTTTCGAAAAATCTGTAAAAAGTGCTGCGTGTTGTGCTTATTATTCGCGGAAAAACCAACAAATAGACCATTACACCGACCGAGCTAAAAGGAAAATGAGAAATTGAATTTGAAATGCGAAAATATAGTACCGTTAAAAGTTTCGTCATATAATTACTTGTCTCCTGCAAGGGTGATTTGCACAGTCATTTGGACTTAGCGGATCCACGGACCCGAGTTCAATATATTGCGAATATTTACATATATTTACTCACATTACATACACTCATTTATACGAATTTTCATGAACGATAATGTAATAAACAATTGCGAAAAAGTAAACGTAAAATATAATCTAATTTAAAAATTTTCTGTCAATATCATTCGAGTGGTGTTGTGATGTTTCTTAATATTATTTTTTTATCAGAATTTTATAACAAAATGATGACATTATTGGTTTAATTTATTCATATATGACGCGCATAATATTATAGAATGTTATTGCAAGTCTGTTTATAAATTCTACTTGATAAGGACCAAAACCCATGATCGAAACATCGTAAAGTAAATATTAAATAAACGTGGCCAGTTGTATCGGTTTTTTTAAAAACTACCTTGTTAATTATTTACTGGCGAAGAAAAGATTAGATCCTATTAGTCAAGTTTAAAAATAATAAGAGGGATAAGAATAAGAACAAATTCCCTATATACAGGGTGTTTCTAGTCAGGTCAATGGGCGGTATTCATAGTCGGTTCTTATATTTAAGATTGTCTTAAGTACAATCTTAAGATGTCTTAAACCAATCACAGAGCCGTATTAGCGTCTTAAGACGTTACTTAAGACGGTCTTAAAATAAGAACCGACTATGAATACCGGCCAATGAGAGAGAAACTTCAGGAATTAGGAAATTGAATTTGGAACAAAGAAGTTCCTATAAACATAGGTCCGGAAACGCTTCGTTAAAAAGCTATAGCTAATAAACTTCGAAAAATCACGTTTTTTGATGATTTATAAAAATAACTTCAAAACCCTTTATTTACGTTATTTACAAACACAGGTATCAGTTCTGAGAATGAAAGGATTATGTGGATAATGTTTATATAAAGGCACTGTTTATTTACATTTATTTTGTTTACATTTTCAGCATGAACATTCAGAATATTTCAGAATCAGTTTAGTTCACGTCTAATAAGCCAATATTGTACTATGGCAGAGTTTACTAGTGAAGAGTATGGAGATATGCACTTCATTTACGGTTACGGTTTACAATAGGAATACCGAATAGTACGGCTATGCTACAAGGGATACAGAGAGGCTCTCTTTGATACCTGTGTTTATAAACAACATGAATGAAGGATTTTGAAGTTATTTTTACAAATGATCAAAAAACGTGATTTTTCCAAGTTTATTAGCTATAATTTTTTAACGAAGCGTTTTCGGACCTATGTTTATAGAAATTTTTTTGTTCCAAATTCAATTTTCTATAAGAACCTGAAGTTTCATTGACCTGACCTGAAACACCCTGCTTACAGGGTGTCCCATTTTTAACTTAGACAACAAAATATCTCGGAAACAAAGCATTTTAGAGAAAAATGTTTCATACAAAAGTTATTTGACTTCGAGGGGGACATAAGATGGGTCAAACGAAATTTTTTTAGGTGGAGGCGTTTCGAAGATTTGAAGGTGACCTTTGATTT
>NJRQ01000101.1:311587-322227 GCA_003063805.1 Aphaenogaster ashmeadi
CCGAAGTCAAATAACTTTTGTATGAAACATTTTTCTCTAAAATGCTTCGTTTCCGAGATATTTTGCTATCTAAGTTAAAATGGGACACCCTATATATGTTTGGTAAATAGAGCAGAATAGCGGAAGCTAAAATTCACTTTTTTGTATGTAACCTTCCATTAAGAAAGAAAAAGTTTCTCAATTTTTTTTGTATCTATACGGATATTATTTTAATTTTTATTAATCTAAAGCAATTTTATTAAGAAATGTAATGTACTGCTTCTCAGTGTTCTCTGCGAATGTTTGCAGTTTTACTTGACCTACCTGATGAAAAAAGGAGAGGAAGGGAGAGAAAAAGTTTGACATTAGAAATAACACTTTTATGTCTATATAACGTCTTACAACATTTTAAATAGTATATCGCGTGATACGTATCATAAGAAATACGAGTCTGATTTGCGACGTCTTATCTATCGTGTCATCCGAGAAGTGACATCTTTAAGGTCTCTAAGGGTTAGATCCAAGGTTACACTGCTCTGGTGTCCTTATCGTTATGATAAAAAAGTAGTCGTTAATTAAAGCCTGATGGTTCTCGTTGTCAGGTCTAACGATCCCTTGTCGTCGGTATAAGTTAGGGTAAATGTGTTGATAGACGGCGTTGATTAAACTAATCATGCCGCGACGCGATTTCAGGGTAGAATTTGATACATCATCAAGAGAGGTACAACATTGTTATTGCGATTAACATTTACACTATCGAGAGGATTCAAAATATAGGTCGTCTTTTGATGGATAACTTTTTGTTCAAAATTGAGAGCGTAAGACAACGCGATTAGTATTACAAAGATAAATCTGATATCAGACTCTTGGTATAATGGCAAAGTAGTGAATAAAAGATCCGATTTTAATTCTCGGCGTAATAGACTTTTTCTATTCTTTTATATGCAAAATTTGAAAGCTTTTATTAAACATGGAAGATGAAAGATATGACATATTACAATTTACGCCATGATATGAAATGATATATGACCAAAATACATATATGTATGTATTTTTATTATTGCTATCTTTTATATATGTATTAAACATAGAACGAAATTTTATTATGTAGATAAATAATAAAACTTTTTCGTTAATTTTTTTATTTAAAATATTGAGAAATAGGTTTTTGTTGATGGAGATTTTATGTCAGATTGAGTTATTGTTTCTTTTCCTGATCAAAAATATTTGAGAATATATTTAGATTGAAATATTAACAAGAGAAGAGATACAACTGTTTTAATATATGATATAATTATTATATCCTGCATATAAAGTATTGTAAACAAATGGAAAAGTTTAGTTTTAATTTAGATTTTTCGTTCTCTTAATATTATCTTTGAGATTGCAGAAAGTATGATATCAATTATAAATAGCTGCGAGAGAAAGCTTAGCTCGATTGTTAAAGCTTTCATATGTCATTTGAAGCGGTAGTAAAGAAAGGTATTAACATATTAAATTCGATGATATACGTAATCTTTAAAATACGCATTTTCATATGCGCAAACGCAGCTAGTGATGTATAGCGCTAATATACGAGATATTGATCGACATGGCGAAATGATTGCTGATATTGGGGTCGATTCCCACTCGTTGAGAGTAGATAGCAATAAGTAGCTCCTAAATGCGCGGATCGTATGGACATGAGAGAGTTACACATCACCCCTGTAATATTTGTATTGGTAATGGACGGTGATATACGTGGAATCCATTCAATAAGGGATCAATCAAAGGGAAGTTAAGAGAAATTCGAAAGACATGCGTTTATTGATGTACGATGTTTTCGAATATAATAACATCGCAAGGGTAAAAAATCTGTAAACCTCCTGTTTATTGTTACCGGGACAGTTATTTCGATGCGAGAATTAAAGCTGGGATATTCGCTTTCTGGAGAAAATGAGAAAATGCGAGAGTCGCATTTCAGGACTCGGTTGGCAGCACTCGCCAAAGGGTTGAACCAACATTTATTCAGCTTTTATTTTTGTCACTTTCTGTACGCGGTTTATTGCCTTCTCGAACACTCGTGCTACTGACTGTTTTTGCATTTGTTCTCGGAAGTCGAAAGCCTGGGGAAAAGAGTATGAGGTTCCGCCAGCAACAATAAAGTAGTGATTTTACGGAGAGTATATTCGTATAATATATATATATATATATTCGTAGCAAATGTTTCGGTATATTTCTATAATGATGAAAAATAATTAATATAGTGTGTGTGTCGCAAAGATAAATAATCTTAAAGCGAATTTGCGTAAAATGATGCGTCGATTGCAATAATCTTTTGTTTTTAACGTTTGATTTTTTAACATTTGATTTGTTTCTATTTTTATCATCTATATTTATTTTTAAAACTTTTTTATTATTTAATATTATATATATAAAATATCATTAGTCTATATGTTTTTCATTCAAATAGTAAATGCATTTTTATGTACATTTTGTGTGCATTACTGTAAATATTTCTTTTAAAATTTTATTTAATCTTTTGATATATTGCCTATATTGCGTTCTGCATGACAATCAAACGCATATTACATTTTTAGCTGCGCGTTAAATATTTTATATACATAAATCTCGCCAGATACAAAGCATTGAATGACGAAAGATTCATATAAATTTCACAAAGTAATTCATAAAATTTTAGTGAATTCGACTAATCAAACACGCTTAATTCCTATGATCGCTATACATTTTATGTAATCAATATTTCTATTGTTAAATTTCAACCTGAGAGAAATATTCCGTAAAATAATAAATTAAATTTATCAAGAATTGCTTTATTTAAAATAAAACCGCAATGATTAAAAAAGCACGAAATATTATTTAAACAAATAAATTCAATACTTCATTGTAAAGCTTAAGTAATTATTATATTGTTAATGCATTTTGAAATGCTGGAAATAGTAATACTGATATTCGAAATTCGTGCTTCTGTAATGATTATTACGGAACTAATTATCGTAACGTGGCAATTATTAAACCGCAACAATACCATGTAGCACCTGCACGCTTGAGCGAGCTAACGACGTATACGCGAAGAATGCATCTGCGGTATCATCTCATGTAGCAACGCAAACATAAGTATTTATTGCCATTGCTTATATTGTCGTTGCAGCGCTGACGATGCATTTTGCGCTGGTGACCGTGCAGTTGGAAATGATGCGGCATTTTTTTCCGCAGTAACAAATGTATCAGTAAAGAATTGCCATGGCATTATCACAGGAGTATTGCTGAACGAACATTAACATAAACAGACAATGGAAATAAGAAATGGTGCGTTTAATTTAAATAATAGCCATAAACGGAACTATTTCGATATTCGACAAGTAAATTGAAATATTCGCTTGATATTATAAAGCATATTTAAAAACGAATGGCTTATATTGCTCTTATTCTTGTTTACATTAGATATTTTAAATTTTACTTGGCATGTAATAACATTATCTTTATTTGCAATTAATAAGCTTATAACTGATATAAATTAAGAAATTTATCCCTTATCAGATTCACTAAAATATTCAGCATTCCAAAATTAATAGGAGTATAATCGAGAGTAAAGTCATTAATAATGAAAATTAATGGCTTCAAAGATAAAAGCTCGCATCATTTAAGTTACCTTCACGACGTATTATTTCTGAAAAATCGTACGAGGAAAGTTTCTCTTTGCAGGACTATGAATTTTCATATTTAAGTAGATAAATGAGCTTGGCAGGGGATTCTATTGCGTCACGTTTAAGGGGATGCAGGTCGGGAAAACATTGTGAGGCAGAAGTACTAGTGATAGATAATTGCATATAACGTCGATCTAGTCTGTAAATGACAGATAATATCTGCAATTTCTATTTCGCGGCGTAATTTATGCCTTAAATGCGTTTGCTAGGAAGACGTGGTTTTGATCTCGTCTTTGTTCTGCGTGACAAGACTGTAATATCGTTCTAGGAAGACTCTGTAAATCCCAAAGCATCTGTGCCATTTAAAAGCTGTAAAGAACGACTGGGAAAAAATGCGGAATAAAGATGAAATTGGTAGAAAGTCTTCACTTTGTTCAGCTGTTTATAATTTCTTTACTATTCTTAGCAGACATGATACATAAAAAACAAATGGTCACTGAAAATATCATTAAAAAAACTAAGATTACCAAATAAATTTATTACCAAATAAATTTATTAATTGAGAAAGATAAAGTGGTACACACAAGTAAAATCGATTGAATATATTTGACAATTTATTAATGATGAAATAAATAGATATTATAAAGTCATTAAACAGTTGTACGTATTTTTTTATTTATTTTGCATTTTCTTTTATTTTTATAATTAACTTGGTTTAACATTTATTTTTTGTCGTTCCTTTTATAACATACATTTATTTCCAATAGAGAGATATATTGTCTTTGATGATTATTACAAACTATCTTTTATATATATAAGAACAAAGCACCAGTACAATGCAGTTATTCTCTACGATTATGTCCTCGGACTGGCGCATGTGTCTTTAACATGATCGATGGGTGTATAAAATAAATCGTCGTGCTTGTAACAGGATAGCTGTATAGAAATTCGTATAAGCAATTCGCGTTTCTTTCCACATCTACTTAAAAAGTGCCGTATCGATCCTGTAGCGCTTTGATATATTACGTCATCGCGTACATATCGGAGTCCATAAAATTTATGATATAATTTATAAATAAATATATAGCTAGCTGCAACGTAGAAAACAGACATTTTGCTGCGATCGACGTAACACTTGATAGAAAAATAGAGAAGTATGATATTGCTCTGTCTTGTAGGATACTTAAACATTCTTTTCTTACATAAACGATACGTTTAAAATATATAGAAAATATTTGAAATTAGTTGATCTGTGTTAATCGACAAAGTGTAAAGACTGCTTCGATCATTACTGCATATTAGACCATATTTCAAAAGATTTTAGACTAGCATTTCCAATATGGAGCACTTTACCATCGTGCTCAAACGCTCGTGTGTTTGCTCGTTGGTCAAACGCGAAAATCGAACCGACCTTCAGTGGCTTGAAAGCTGTAAAAATCAAACTACAAACGAGTACAGCGTCGAAAAGGAAGCAGAATTAATAGGATAAACATCGAGGGTGCGGCAGAAGGATATTTGCATTTTCCGCTGTTTTTTTCGCACCGTTGCATTCGCTACACCCGCATGGCTTTGACGTGACGTCGTGATCTTTCTTGCACGTCGGATAAATACAGTGATTTATTTAAAAATGTAGAGCTGCCAGTTTTTCTACCGCGAATCTTGTTTAAAGAAGTTATGCCAGGATATTGCCACGCGATCTTTTTGATGGTGGAAGAGGCGACCTAGATAATCTTTGTAGCTTCGGAACATGAAGTCTTGTTTATTGTGCCCAAAACTAAGTGGGCTTTCCCTCTTCACGATATTACTTTTATATGGTTTTATTCTTTTTTTATTGCTTATTTTTACGCATGGCTTAGGATATTCTTTTCTCAACGGTGATCTTGAGATTATTTCAGAGCCGTTTAGCAATTTTACCTGACATGCTTTTATTAAACTTAAAATGATTACAGTATATTTAGTTATTATATGTCAGAACCAAGTTCTGATCAAACAAGGAAAAGAAAATCTAAAATACAATAAATATAAATCTAGAGCATTATGAGAATTTCCATTATGTAAGTTTTCATAAACACCTTTTCAACACACGTGTCGTCTGCTCGGAATATAATGGAAGAACTGATAGCAGGAAACATAAAGGGCTATTTTACATCTTTAATGACCAAGGATATCACTTGATGCACTAGTTAGATGCATGCAAGGTTACATGATAAATGTTGCATTTGTCAATTGGATGTCAATTAATCAGTAGAACTAGGTCAAAGGCTGCTTAGAACGCGCAACTCGATCGGCGCACGTGGCTATTTTTCTTTCTTCCTTTTCCCTTTTTTTGTTAAATGACCCGCATCTGAATCAACGTCTCTCCTCTTTTGTAAGCATTCGACGCGCGGCTATGTATGACATTCGATTTAACACGATGTCTATAGACGAACTGAGAGATAAAATTTTTGTCAGATTGAAAAATATTTGTTCTTCCATATGGATCGAAAAATGATATCTGTATAAGATATTTCTTAAATATATATATGTATAATAGTGTATCGAGGAAAATCGACATAAATGACATTTATAAAAAGTAATTTTAGCGGCGTTTGGTCAATTTTATGCATAAAAATGGTAATTATTGCTCTGTAAAATCCTTTATTAAAAACCTAGTGAATCTCTTTTCTTCTTCTTCTCTCTCTCTCTCTCTCTCTTTCTCTCCCCCCTCTCTCTTTTTTTCTCTAAATTATTTAATTTCATTTACTTTAAACTTGAAGTTTTTACATCTATAACTCCATTAACTGAGCAAGAGATATTATCTCTTTTATATACATACATAAACATGCATTATTGGGATATTATTTATCAAAACGATATAGTACATACATATTGTTTTTTTATTTATATTATAAATAATGTTTTTTAACTATTCTATTGAAACATTTATATACATATTTCTGAATCATAATTCCTCTCATGTTTTCCTATATGCAAACTGATATTATTACATTGACTGTGCGCAACGGCTATTGAAACATTGATTTAACATTTGTACCCTTGTCGTTTTTCGGCTATTTGGAAGAACTTGTCGACTGCAGTTTCCATTACTGATACAATGAAAAAAGCTCTGCGCGTACATTTGATTGCGCGATAAAAGGATCAATATCACCGAGACCGCGCATTGGAACAATAGCCGGTGCTAACTCGGAGATTAATCAAATAACCAGAATATGTAGCAATAATCGGAGTGTGACGGTGACGAGAAATGGTCCATAATGTTTTTGGAACGTGAACACGATGAATGGTCGGGAAGGGTTGAAGTCCCAATTTGTTCGGTTTAATGCTGATTAGTCGGAAGATAGATGTGACGAAATGTTGGTGATACATGTCCATGTCTGTCCGTCTCGCAAACCGAAATAAAAATAGCATGCGCCAGTGTTTGAAATTAAAACTGAATGATGTATGCAAGTTAAATTTAATAAACATATCTGCAATTTAATTTTGATCGTAAATGAAACGAGTTTACAGGGTGTTTCGTCTTAACGCACCGGAAAATCCGATTTTCCAATGCGTTCAAAACAGGTTCGTTTAATGCGAGAGCGCTTCTACCTCTGCATCATATTCCATTTAAATTGGAAATTACATTGCTAATTGTAAGTGCGGCATGTTTTTCGATTTTGTTCTCCAGTCGATAATCACTTTTGCATAATTAGATTATTACAGTTTCGCACCTAATTTACATCGCAAACAAAATAAGTGCGGCGGATAAGTTTTTGAATTTTTAACAAATAATTGTAACGATTGTATGATTATAAATATAAATGAATTATTCGTAAAACTGTAAAAAGTAGAAATTATCATTGTAATCAATCGAAATCAAGAAAAATAATATTTGATTCAAGTATAACTTTTAAAACAAATTATTCATTCATTAGTACGCTCTCAAAAATAATTATATATTTATTATTTTGCTTAAAGATAATCTTAATAAGTATTTTATTAATTTTGTTACGAAACGATATCTCGTCGACACATATTTATGATAACATTATCCAAACGTTTTCAATTAAAAAGAGGGTCGAGTTATAAAAAGGATGGATTTATTATTTTTAGGTTTATACTGTGGAGAAGATCTCTCTCTCAATCACGAATTTACTCGCGAGACGTTCCTAATGAAATCCGCTTACGCGATCCCATTAATCTTCATCAAGCGGTATCGATCAATTAATGGTGATCACCCGTGTACTGTAATCCCGAGTTATCCCAGCCTCGTCATGATCTTTCGTTCTCCATTTTTTCCCTATCTTGTACCGTCCGGCTTTTCTTATTTTAATCCGAGCTACTTACGAGGGCTCGCGAGCTCGGGACGACTCCGTAGGGAGTTCCATTTTCTTGTCTCCTTCTGCTTTCTACCATTTTTTTTCTCTCTTCCTTTGTGGGAACCAATACGCCATCGAGGATTTTCTCTTTCAGAAATTTGTGCGTATTATCTTTCTATTTTATTTTTCGTAAAACCATGTGCGGGTTTTCTCATGAATTTTTCGTATCTGCATCGCTTTCAGCGTTTTCGAAAATATTGAATTCTGTTGCATCACAATTATCTTTTGTAACGAATACAACGTATTGTATTGTGCTTGTGAATCCGTTGCGTTAAACGTACAGAATCATGAGAGATTGCTGAAAATAAATTTCTCTAAAGAAACGTAACTAGTAAAAATAGTTTGCAGATGATGGGGAGATTATGCATAATCCTACAGATATTTGATGAAATAACTATATAGTTTTGTGATAGCATGTATCGTTTATTAAAAAACTCTAAGTTGATATGAGAAGCAACGGTGTACCGCAATTATTTTCTTAATGTATGCCAATTTAGTATATTATTACTGGACAATTTTCAACATTAATAATAATAATTGTATATTTAAAGAATACTAATTGATAACGATTCTATGTCGTTGAAAAATTTTTTGGTGTTTTAATACAAAATCTTTTTGTAAATTTATTTTTGCAAAATTTATATTTGCACAAGTAAGTATACCTTTTATAAAATTTAAATGCTTTAATAATTAATAATAAGCATTGTTAATTAAATTTGTATTAAATGTCAGCAAATGCTATTTACCGTTAATTTCTATACTTTGACAAAGGTAATTAATTATAAATATTATAAAATTATATGTTGATGAGAACGATATCGCGCAAGCCAACAATTTTGTAAAAGAAGAAAATGATCGAATATTCAATTAGAATGGCTTATCATAAAATCAAATCCTTCACGCTACTGTAATCTTTTATAACTATCAATTGAATCAAACTGCCATTCGTGTTTTCATTGATAAGATTACAATTACGATCATGTATATATACACACACAGACAGTATGTTAACGAATTGCTATACCGACTCGCTATCTTTTACGTCTATATTGGTTAACAGCAATTGCACAGATGGAAGAGATTGTTTGGATTGAATTTTCCTTGTTCCAAAACGATTATAGAACTTCATTCATACGCGACTGTCTTTCCATGTAATAAATCCATTTTCGTTACACATTGACAAACGTATGAAATTAAAATCTGAGAATAGACAAGAGAATTATAAAATATCTAAATTCAACATCTAAAATTTATTATTATGTATATACGGCAAAAACGAAATTTATATATATAAAATTAATATACTTATTTAAGAATATCATATTATGTTCTAAATGATTGATATATGATATATACGGAATAGGCCGGAGTATTCATAGTCCATTCTTTTTAAGACTATCTTAAATACAGTCTTAAAATGTTATAAAACAATTACACACATAGACCCGTATTAATATATTTTAAGATATTACTTAAAATAGTTTTGAAATAAGAACGGACTATGAATTCCAGCCATAGTTTCGTAACTATATCGGCGGTTTATTATTAAACAAATGTCAATCCAACTATTTAGATTGTCTAAAATTTTTATTTATAAAAATAATTTTAAATTAATAACCAACTAACTTCTGATAAATTCTCGTTAATAGTATACTGGGTGGATGTTTTGGGTATCGTCACACGCATTGTAAGGTTATTTTGCATCACAGATTCGTGTCTCGTCAAGTTTTAAGAGACGCTGAATAAAATTTTACCCGAATAACTGCGAACAATGTCAAAATAACTTCCGCAATCCGCCTCTGAAGCAATGCCGGCGCTGGTAGACAGCGTCTTTTTTCACCGTATAAGTGGCGTTAACAATTTTCGTTAAACCCGATATCGCGTAAACGAGTAGGATTTCACGGTTTTACGAGCCAAGCCTACCATAGCCGAATAACGCTCCGAAAAAGTTTCCGTCGAAGTCCAATATTTCATGTACATATTGGCCTTTCACATAAAAATTTGTATGATAATGTAATCAAGCGTGTAATAAATTCCGCAACAATGTTTCGTTGCGTTGTGGTTTATGAACGTTAAATTTTGATCTCTCGATTTTGGCTTTGCAAGGTTCATCAATGAAAATATAGTGAAAAGTTGTATCGAGATCTAGGTCATTTCTTAAGCATAAAGTTGTTGCAACCGACAGCAAATAATAGCTTGATTTTAATTATTTGCTTGTAGTGTTAAAGGATATTATTAGCTTTTAAATTTATATATTTTTACAAATACTTAAGTTTATATACTTCTGGAATCTGTGAATTTATAAATATACGTCTGTATTCTCTAATTTTCCGGTATTATAATATTTACTTTAAACTGTTGGTTTTAGACTAATCCTTGACATGACCACGACATAATACACCGTGAATTTAAACAGTATATGTATTTTAATAGCGATATGATTATGCAAATCTGGGATATCTCGTTTATTTGAGGCGCAAATTCCATAAATATATGTAAAAGGCAAATTTTTTTATAAACTTTCTTTCAGTAACATATAAATTGTAGTTTGCTAAAAAAATAAGTTTGCTATCCAGTATACAAATTAATTTTAATTTTTATCATTGACTGTAACAATTATTAGCAAAGGAATGCTTACACTATTGTAAAGGTTTAT
>NJRQ01000101.1:326345-340873 GCA_003063805.1 Aphaenogaster ashmeadi
ATTTCAAGAGATAATCGCGTGGAACTTTTAAGATGGGACACCCTGTATAGGTACATGCAAATTACAAAACAACATCGGTTGCTTCTTAAATATTAATTTACATATTTCATAATATAATAGTTTCTATAATCATTGCCTTTTACTGGAGGCTTAGGAATTAAGGATTTTTATGTATTGAACATCTATATATATGTATATATCTCATCTAGAAGTTCACAGAAGTGCGATTTCACATTTGCAACTAGGTCATCTTGATAGAAGGTCGAGATTTCTTATCCACCATAATCTCCATAGCATCTCTCTTCTTAAGTAACTCCGAATAATGGGAAAGTTCGTTATTTTTCGTACTTGATAATAGTTGAAACTGTTTCTTCTTGCGTAACTTTTGGTATGTTGGATTATAAGTTTGTTGAAGTTAAGATATTAATCTGCCAGCAGTAATGTTGCGTATGCTCCAATATTCTTGTCATAATTTCAACTAGAAAAATTTTCGCTCTTATTAAAATATATTTATCTGGCGTTATAAAGCCAACATTTCGTAATGCCCAAAATGAAAATGTTAAGTTACTTTTTTAGTACTTTTTATTTTCGTTTAATACTTTATTGTTTTATATTTTATTTATAATTTCATATTTAAATAATATGTAAATTTAATATATTAATCTAAAAAATGTGCGTATGCATAGAAAACAAAAATTTCAAAATTGTTTTGTATCTTTTTAACTAAAAAATAATCCTTGGAAGCTATGAATCATTATTCGTTTATTCCATTTTGAACGGACAAAATATTTCATTTATTCAACAAAATTATTATAAATTTGATAACATAAATTTTTATAGCTCTAACATTTTGTTAGATAACGTGTTCTATACATGACTACTACCTTAGCACGAATCGTGCTTCTTGCAAGTCACGCAATGTCCGTTGTGAACGCTTCACATCGTACGCTCAAAGGCGGCGGAAATTTTCCGGCGTTCTCCGTTAACTCGCGCGGCATGTGTATAAGGTTTCGTAACTGTAGCCGACAAAGTTCCTGAGTATTAAGAGCATGCGGCTCAAGAATGCGCTGGCGTATTCGTTGCGGTGTTACACGCGAGAGTCGGATACTAGCTTTCTTACAAGCACAGCGTTTGCGACGCGGAATGCACGAGAATGTCGTCGTAAATCTACGAAACTGCGGCCGGAGCATAGGACTCGAATAAACGGCAGGAACAATATACATAGGCGCGTGTCGCGTTGCGTCACTTCCTTCATCCACTTATGTATATTCGGCGGTCCCAGCAGAACAAACCCTGCGCGAATAGTTCACAAACGGAAATTAAATTTATCTAACGATCCTCGGAATTTGCGGGCAACCCGAATATAACTCTGAGTTTAACTTTCCGGCCCATTTCTTTGTGTTGTGTGTTTGTTACATCGAACGAGAATTCGAATCAACCTTGATATAATTCATTCCCGTTAATTTCATTTCTCCATTTCTGGAGAGCACTATTTCTTGCGATTCAACAATCTCACAATCTCACAATTTGCGCGTAGAATATAAATGACATAGAAGGGAGTAGCTTTTAGTCTCATCGTGCTTACTCGTGCTTTTTGTTAAAAAAAACGCGATATTATATTTTTACCACGTTTCGTAAAAGTTTATTTTATTTTAGAATTTAGATATTAAAAAATGTTATTGCTTTGAAAGGGAAAATAACGCTGCAGCGAAGTCGATGCTTGCTCGCGACAGTGTTATGAATATCGGGCATCAATCTCACGCAATTCATCTCCGGTTAATTAATAGGTTATTAGCGTCGTCATGAAACTTCGTGTGCAAACTAATTTTCAGATGCAAACATATCTCTAACAGAAATAGAAATGAGTATCAGTACACAGGAAAGCGATAACGCGTTTCTTCTGTTGCATACAACTTTTCGAATTTCAAGAACGATCTTTTCTTATTAAAAACTTGACGAATAAAATCTTTTAGTAATATTCTTAATATTCTCTTGCTTGATATTTTGATAATCTTTTTCTCTTTCTTTCTCTGTCTCAGAAGAAATCATATATAGATAATGTATGTTTAGTTATTTTAACTCTGTTATATTTATTTATATTTCTGTTTATATATATTTATGAATCTATAAAAATAAAAAAAATATATATATATTTATGAATCTATAAAAAATAAAAAGGTACATATTATTTTGTATGCATACGGATAGTCCTCGGATTATGATCTTTAAAAAGAGAAATCAAGAGAAATCTGGACGCACGAGTGGATGAGCTAAATAGAAAAACTAAAAAGAAAAGCTTTACATTTCTTACATGTTAATTATTTAAATCTTAAGTAAGCTTACTTAAGCTTTATACTTTAGAAACGGTAACAATGATGAATAAATTTAGTCAGGGTTGTAATATTATCGCAGCAAAGGTATGACAATGCAAGCAGAAGATCGCAATTGCAATCTTCACATGAGACAAACGTACTTCCAATCTTCAATACATCGTTGGCAGCCGGATATCAAAGGTTCAGAACGAGATTTCCATTTGGGAGGGCTAAACGGAAATTGGACATGCGTGAATACACGTGGCTGCCAACTGGAAGCTTGCCTTAAGCTCAATGCGAAAATATCGATGCGGAATATATCGAGTGGCCGAGCAAAGCCTGACCGAGAATGCATTCGCTCTACTACGTGCATGACGTAGCGTGAAGGGACGAGATAAGAAGCATATTCTGACGTTTATCGTGAAGCACTTTATATTGTACATTGTGAGAGCTTATTTCCTTAACACTCTTGTTTGAGATTGAAAATATTTGTATACTCTTTCGTAAAATTGCTCGGGCCATTATTTTAAACACAATGTAAATTTTTCACATCCTCTTATTTTAACGGCTACTACATCTCCAAAGGCATCAAAGAGTAGAGTCAATGTCCAATTATTGAGTATTTATAATTTTTGGAGTAGTAGAAAGATATGGAGAATTAGAAATAACAATAAAAACAATTTTATTTACAATTAAATAACAATTCAAGGCAATTAAGAGTCTAGCGCTGTAATTATTGCGCAGACATTAAATAATATTCTTTAAAATTTCAAAACATATGAAATTATTAATCTCTAATAATACTAATATACAGGTGTTATACAAAAATTAACCGATTAATTTTATACGGTTAATTTTTGTATAACACCTGTATATTAGTATTATTAGATTAATAATTTTATATGTTTTGAAATTTTAAAGAATATTATTTTATGTTTGCGCAATAATTACAGCGCTGGACTCTTAATTGCCTTGAATTGTTATTTTATGACCTTCTCAAGAGTCCTTTAATTAATATTTATTTACAATTGTTATTTATACTGAGACATTTTTCTTTTCTAAAACTTTAGGGTTAATTATTTAAACATGTACGGAACTGTGTAGATATTTCTAATACAACATCAAAACTATTAACAAATCTGTCATTAAAGCTAAAAGGTTGGAAATATTAAGTTACTTTATTCATACCTTACGAAGTCACGAACGGTTAGTTGACAAAAATGACATTATTATCAGCGTCGTAGTAACATTGCGATGAACGTAAAGATTTTCGCATGTGTAAAAATGAAGGATGCAAATCGCATGGAATATCCACTGACAAATTGCATTAAGTCTCTCCGAGAAAGCTCATTAAATTTCATATAATCTGATTCTCGACACGTCAGTCGCGTGCGGCAGCTGGGCTTCACGCCCGTGAATTAACGGGGTCGGATTGCGTTTCAGTGACGAGATCGATCTCTCATTTTCATAACGTTCACGCGCGCGCAACGCCGAGGAGAGATATGCTGCCTCACGCCTTTGCCGCGTTTTTCGACCGATAACCGACCTCGAATATTAATATGGGTTAATATTAGCACAATAATGGCAGAGCTGCTGAGAAACATTTAGGAAACACGTACGATAGGGATGCAGATATACACGCTAATAAATGAAATGATATGCAAAATGGTAATTAGCCTCTTCCATATAACATTAAAATTTCATTATTCCTATGTCCTCAAGATATGTGGAAAATATGATTGTATTTTACATATTTTATGTTATATTTTATGTTGGGTTAGACACTGATTGTATAAAAGTTTATTTTAATTTTATGGTAATCATGCCTTATGAATTCAAGACAAGAATAAATTTCTAGAGAATTTTTAATAAATTTCTAAAGATTTTTTATTTTTAGACTTGATTGTGTATTTTAGAGAATAAAAATTGAAAATTTATGATGAGGTATAACTCAGATTATATATTTACTGAAGAAAAGTAAGAGAAGGAAGACAAACTCTTGAATAGATTGTCTGTGAAAAACTGGTATTCAACTTTTATTAGATTCTGTATGACACAATTACATATAAGTTATATGTATGTATGCATGTGTGTATAGAATAGATTTTATATATACTATGTATATATATATAACAGATTTTACATATAAAAGAAATCGCGGGAATAGAGGAATTTTTGTCCGAAAATACATCGTAGAATTAATCCTCAGCATCGAACTTTTTTCTATCGCCGAGATAAAAGCCGAAGCAGAGAGCTGACGAATTTTTTTCCGATCGCTCGCTTAAACTGAGTACATCACTAGAGGTTCAAATGGGAAGAGATGGCCGCAAAAATGTCCGCGTCGTAGCATGCACCGTTTATCGACAAGGATTTCAGTTTTTTCGTCGGTTGTTGCGGCTTACTCGATGTCACAACCATGGTCATGATACTGGTAATTATAGTGTGGACAGTTTCTGGCGTCGTTTACGATGCCAAGCGGAAATATCACGAGTACTCATCAAGTGTACGAATGAATCTTTTTCTTGGAGACTAATAAATATCTTTTTTCACAGTTTTTCGCTTATACTTACTTGAATTTTATTGCGAAACTTTATATTAAAGATACTTATCTTATTACACCAAATATAGTGCAAGCTGTTTCCTTAGCCAACTGTGAGATTACGGATATTTTCCGTACATGGTAAAAAGATTCATTTGGAAGCGGCGGGATAAAATATGAGAGTAATTAGTGAAATTCTTTCTGTATAGTGCGAATGCAAGCAATTAGAATTGGATAAGCGGGAATAAAAAAGCTTCCGGTGTCGTTCGAAGAAGCACGGATGCTACGCGAATTAATCAGTGGGAACGTCGTTTGCAAACAAAAATACGTAACATCGATGCGTTACAAAGTTTATTTATTCAATTTAACATTTTACCAAGGAACACTTAGTAGTAACTACAATCGAGTTTCTATATTGTTTGCTCTCTGTTTTCGCTATTATTTACCACTACCAACTCTTCTTGGATTGCTTCTCTACTGTTTTATTTGCGTAACCACATGACCATATGAAAATGCGCAAGTTCGCTTAGAAATAATTTTAATAATTTTAATAATTTTTATTAAATTTTTTAAACCATGAATCTTAAATCGCTTAAAACATGATTTAATATACAAGTCTCTGAAAGCGTCACATAATTAGGCGACATTTTTAAAATTTTCGATATTTAAAAAATTTCATGACGATAGAAGATTTTTGATAAGAAGGAAAATCCCCTTATGTTAGCCAATTTCAAGTTCAATTTCGTTCAGCCCTTTTCATATTTCGGTAGCAAGGTAAGCCACGTTTAATACTATACAAGCTTCTTACTTTCTCAAATAACATAATATTGGGATCATAAGGATAAACCCCACATATGAAGAAGTTCATCATGCTCTTGTTGTAGATGTTATTATGACTAAGCAAACATGCCTCAAACGAAAAAAGATCAATCACATCAGTAAAGTCAAATAAAAAAGATTTGCAAATCTTCTCGTAAAAAGATATGCAAAAATCTCGTAGTCAGAGATAAATAAATCTCAATGTGTTTGAAATTTTCAACAAGATTATTGATTTAAATTTAATTTAAATAGCACATAACATTGAGTAGTCATTAATTTTAATCTCAATTCTTCATGTCGTATAAAATAAAAAAAAAGAAGTTACATGTAAAATTTCAACTTTTTTCAAAAATACGCTAAAGTACACAATAGTGAATTTATTAGGTAAATTCAACGCGCGAGGATTGAAATTCATAACGCTCCCGTCAGAAGATATTCTCTGATTTGAAAGCAAACAGTAGGCAAGCATCATTGAACAAACCTGACTCCGCAAGACGTTTGTTTGTATATATCTAATAGCATTAATCTGAAAGTTATCTTTCACGCAACAAGTTGACTTTAGTAATCCCGAATTAGGAGCTAAGAAACGCGGTTTTGGTACTCTAAAATAAATATCTTCTCATTTGTTGAAGTATACGGGTTATTGTTTGGGCTTTCCCCGAATTAAGTTGCAAGTGATATATATCGTCCGGTAGATATATCGCCGAGAAACTCGCATGTTCTGTAGTAAAGTTTAGACACGGCGCTATACACACAATGTGTGCATCGCGACGCTACGGGGCGCGATATCATTTCGCGGCTTTTCGCAGTGAAACTTCACGAGCTCGTTAATTCTTCCGCCATGATGTAACTAATTATGAAACTAATACGATGCGGAAGGACCAGGACGGCACACCTGAATGCCTAATTAGAAAAGTTTAGACTAGTTCGACCATGGCTAAAACTGGCTAACTTAATATAAAGAAGCTTCAGGGATGGCTAGCAAGACTTAAGTCGTAGCTATCTGATCGCTGATAATTAAACTCGTGCGTTACGCTGCAACCTTCAGATTAGCATTATTGATTAATTTGAACTTCGAAACGGAGCGGAGGGTTAATAGGGCACGGATGAGATCAAAGGAATAAAACTATTTGACAGAAATAAAAGAAGCTAACAATAATAAATTTACATATATAATTATTCAATCACTTGATATATTATTGTCTAGTTAGTTATCAATATACCTAAATTGTGTACATATATCATGAGAAATGATTTATCGCTTTTTTATTTATGTGTATCGTGATAAAGTATTTACCTCTTTCATTTTAATTTCGAAAACAATGATATATTATTAAACATTCTTTACGTTTCATGTCATGTGCGTATCTATCATATGCTGTATATTTGTTCAGTAATTATCAAAAGCGCTTACGCATTGCACCAGGATGAGACACTTAAAGTTAACGATGCTTGAATTAACGTCAGCTACGAAATTGACGATGTATGACGATATATTGCGCCACTTAATAATTAGTGCCTCTTGTCATCGTGTTCCACGGGACGTGAATGAGCTTGCAGTTTGCCTTGCCAGAATTTCACGAGAATGTACGTTTGCAGCTATCAGCCATATTTAGACTCGCAGCAGTAAAAACTCCGTTTGTTCCGACCAGAGGTCCCGTCAGGCCATTCGTAGTCGTTATGTGAAATGTAATTATGCTCGGATAATAACTCACAATTAGTTCACACGTTGGAATCACGGAAATCCGGTACATATATCGCTTAAATGCATTGCGCTATCTTGGCGCATTGTAGGGAATGTAATATACATTTGATTTGTTGCTGATTTCTGATAGCCTCTTTGATGCTATACAGCGATATACTAGACAAAGAAACATGCACTGAATATATTATAAAAATTATAGTTAAAATTAATCTTGTTATATTTTAATAATTTTAAGTGTTTTTTACTTATATTTAAAATATTTTTTCTTTGTGTCATAATTTGTTTAATTTAATCTGCAAGAAATATAATATTCTCTTTGATGTGTTATTCTATATATGAAGGTTCATATGTATTATAAAGCATTATTTAATACATCGATTAAACACATCAATCAATACATCATTGGGGTATATCGATTAGACATGTCAATGGAATAATTTTGCACACGATAACAGATAAATCCGTGTTTAATGCGCATTTCGTCTATCGTTGAAAATTAATTGCCCGTGACTAAATAAAATCCAATAGAGTATTATCATGAGAGAGCCGAAGTCGAGGGACTGATTCGCGTCACGCGATTCAAAATTAAAGTTTTCTAATTTCCGGGAGGCAACGTGAGAATTTCCGGGGAGCTATTTATTAGATCGGCGCGGTAAACAGTTTTCCGTTTACACGAGAAATGTACTCTGATGCAACATTTAAGCGGCAGTAAGCCCGTAATTGATGCGTAATCTCCTACTACGAAAGTAGTTTTAACTTTCTTCAGCACGTAATTCGCGCTATCGTCGACAAGCTGCTAGATTTCGCAAGAAATTTTGTGGCTCTGCGATACCACAGAGCGTTTTGTCGTTGCGGTACCATGTTTTTACTTGCAGATTGATTGTTGACGCACGAGGTCGCCTTACCGTCTTCATGTTTAATGAGACTACATTTACGTGTTAATTGCTTCTAGTTGACAAGTTCCTGTGGATATTTACGTGACCTGTAGAACAATCCGCGTTTACAAGATATACTTGTAAATTACCCGAGTAATTCAAATATTTTGTAATTTTAATTATGCTGTTGAATTATTCGATTAATATGTTTTGCGGAGAAGAGTATGGAAGAGTGTATGGAAGTTGGAATATAGAATAAAAATTAAATGTTATATTTATTATCAAATATTATTTATTAGCACCAAATATCTTATTAATTAATACAATAAAGTAACATTTTTATATTATTAAATCTGTAGTGTAATAAGATTTCGTTGTTCACTATAATTAACTTTGAATATTTATATAAAAAGATTCTGGCATCTCATATTTGCGCTGTTAAAATATGTGTATGGAAAAATCAAGAAAATACATAAGAAACCATTCGCTTGTTTGTAAATTAAGAACTTCTGATATTAGGAGAATAAATTAAATATTTGTAATGTGTGTAAATACATTTTTTGTATCAAAAGATCTATAGCATTAGCATTGCTGAGGCTAAAATCATATTTGTACTTTTTCGCGCGTGACTAATATGATTGTAACTTCAATAATAAATAAACGTTAATAGATATACTTGAATTTTTAATTGATTATTCTCGCCGCACCACCAGATAATAAAATTGTGCATGTTATCGAAGAGTTCGAAAGTTACCAAATTTAGGGAAAGCAGTAGCGTAAAGTTGGTGCATGCACAAAGTCGTTTTAAAATCGAACATACTTTTCCTGCGAGACTTTTCGGAAAGTATCATCACTTAACAGTGCTCGAAGGAAAAGAATTTTTCAATAACTTCTCACAAGTCTTCAATATGAAAGAATTATGCGTACATAGACTACTAGTTTTCAACGCGCCGCTTTATATTCGTGATTCAACTGAAATGGAATAAAATAACAAAATCCTTTTTTTTTAAATAATAGCATAAATTTCAGGCATGATTTTATTTTATTATGTTGTTAGCATGTCACAAATGCATTATTAAAAATTTCATTGAGCTGCAATTCATGACTAGTAGTTAAAAAGATAATTTACGGTAGAATGCAGTTTCTAACATCTTTAAGAAATGTCTGGAACTGAATGAAAAATTGTCAAGATTGTCTAATTGAAAACTATCCGAGTAAAAGTTTTAAGTGTGATAAATATGCGACTTTCGTCGCAGGAGTAATAGAATTACGATCGCTCAGATGCCTTATAAAATAATATCTTGTAAGTAATATTAACTGTTTTATCTATTTTTATTATCTATATATTTATAGCTATATTAAATTATATTTTGTTTTTTATTGAAACTAAGAAGACCATCATCACTTTGCGGCTATCGAGCTGTATAATACCTCGTAAAATTTCATTCGCAATAGTACGTTGTTGAAATTGGCTGTTACTAGGAATCAAAAGTTAAACAATCAAAGCAAAGCAATCAAAATTAAATTGATATATATATATATATATATATATATATATATATATAATCAGAATTGTGCAATTAATTTCGTTAATAAAAATAACTTTACACCACTCATACTGCTGCAAAAGTTGTATTTTCAAATTTTAATATATTTCTAAACTTGACGTAAAAATTGCTTTTAACATAATAGCAAAAAATATATGTTTCAAAACTTTTGAACTGGATAAAAAAAAGAAAAAAAATTCACGTATGAAACTAGAAATCTATGTATAGTGTGAAATTGTAATCGAAAAAATCCTCTCGGCTGTTACTAAGCGATTTCAAGCGCTAATTTAGGAAATTGCGGCTGGATGAGAAAAAGGCGATAAAAGTCGTTGCGCTTTCTATCTATTTGAATACTGTTACCGACCAATTTCCTCTCTTCGTTCACTCTCTTTGTTCGAGCTGGCTATTAACACCGTAGAATGAAAATCAAATTCTGGCGCAAACATTGGGCGAAACTCGATTTTCTCAGCTCAGCTCGGCTTGTCTCTGTCTCCGATATTTCGCGTATTTATATATGCATATGTATATATATATATATATATATATATATATATATATATATATATGTGTACATATATACATCTTTGAGTAAATAAGCCGCGAAATTGAAATCGAGACGTTGAATTTACGAGCCACGGCCCTCGGCGTTTGCACTTCGAAGTTTCGAACAAATGCGTCTGGAACGATCGTCTCGACGTCTCTCGATTATCGAAAAGCGTTAGGATGCGCGAAAGGACTAGCACGCGTTCAGTAGATGTTCCGCTCTAAAGTAAAATCCCTATCACGTAAATATCGTCGACGTGATGCAATTTTGTTTACGTGAAATGTACGAAACAACCTGATGGTTTCACTACACGCAAACGCAATCATACCGTAAAACGGATTTTATAAAAGCAAACTTGCTTTATGAGAAAGCGCTTTGAAGATTGTTCGATGAATGTTGTTCAGTCAAAAAATAGTAACAACTATTATTCTTTCTCTTGTGCTATCGCATTTGGAAAAATGTTTTTGATTGATTTTCATGCAAAATTTCTTTTATTTCTATTAATATTTACATTCTGTTACTTAAAGATTTCCGATTCTTAAAAGAGCTTTAATCCTCCAATAACAACAAAAACATCTCGTTCTTTCAGAATAAGCCACGTGTCGAATATTCTTTTATTCCCTTTTTACCCTTCGAGCGTAATCGCTTGCTTGCTTTCCTCACGTCGGACTGGCGCCTTTTCCGCTTCGGAAATCCACTGTGAAAGCCCGGCGCCGATGGAACTCACGTCGTTTCCTTTTTCTGGTTTCCCTCGTCTTGTGAGGACTACCCAGCCGCGCTTTTGCGTCGACGTTGACGTCCGTACGGGCAGCTATATCCGCGTAGATCGTTTCCGCTCTCCAGCTCGTGTCGCGTTACTTGATACCGTCCGTCCCTATACTCCGTTCATCGTGGTGGATATCCATCCCTGGCGAAAAGAGGGCACTGTTATTTGTCACGTCGCGCGAAAGGATTGAACCTAAACGTGGCTAACGTGCAAGTGTGGTACGTCGCAGTAAATCTCACAAGCAGGGGCTCAAAGCTGGGATATTCGTCCAATACGAGGTGAGGAAGATCCTGCTTCTGGTTGAAATGCTTCGAAGGGTTATAAAAGGCGGAAACACACGATTTTGACCATACTCATATCTCTTCTCGAGGAGATATCGGCCGTAGATCCTGCTGGACGCGTTATTGCAATAGAAAAGTAGAAATTCAATAGAACTCTTTACTTTTCTTAAATCTTTAATTCATATGTGAATTATTGCTGCTATTAATTTCAATGGAAAAAATACGTTTAAATATTATTGAACTTTTTTCACGTAGGGTGAGGAATTATTATCTTGTCGTTAACAAACCAAACGGTTATATGTGTGATTTTAGCATATATATACTAATGCTAAAATCACACATATAACCGTTATAACTGCATATTCTTCCTACTTTAATATATAATATGATATTCTTTCGTAAAAAATGCTATTTTTCATTTCTATCAATCAGACTTGGACTATGCACAGCTTGAAATCCAGATCGGCTTTTATGGGTCACAGAAACCATTTGTCCATTTAACTTGCGGCTCGCTGGCCGTGCCGGATCTCGTTTTCCGGCCGAGAAATTTTAATTAAACGATCTGGTATGTGTGCTCGCCAAGTAAACAGTCTCGAAAAAATTTTTCAATTCAGAAACTTATTCGAGGACTTAATTCTGGTTTCAGTTCGCGGCAATCGAACGCAAATAGAAGTTCTGTGTTTTACATTATCACACACAGGTTTTCGTACGTTAATTGCCTATCACAGAAACGACCAAAGCTTAAGCAACGTTTGAGAGAATTGGCTCTCGAAGAATATTCGTATCGTACAAACATAGTTTCCTAGATTTACTTTGAATAATTTTGTTTCTGTTAATCGAATTATTCTAATTATTCCTTTGTCTCCTTTACATTACAAAGTTTATACAATTTATATTATTACCATAATTTATTTTTTTTTAAATTTTTATTTAAGTATTTGTTTATTGTTTGGAAGGAGATAAAAGAATGTAATATATAATTTTTTAGTACGTGCGCGCGCGATATATAATTAATTATATAATAAAAATATTATATATGTTATCATGAAGCTAATAACTATTTCAAGAAAAAAGGTACCGCAAATATTTATTGAAATAAAATTTTATTTTCAAAGCAAGATTTCTGCAAAACAGTTTTGATATTTATTTATGCAGCTTAGTTTATAGGTTTTATTTTACAAGTAAACAAACAATCCAATTTATCGTTTGAGCTACGATTTTGATATTTTGTTACATTCAGAAATATACTGCTTGGATAACAATACCAGATTGTTTTATGTAATTAGTATAGTAATAATAGTTTTTTAACATGAGATCGCATTGACCGTTTAGAACAAAAAGTGTGGAGAACAAAGAAACGAAAGGACAGGAAAACAGTGAGTAAAAATTACACGGAAAATGAAGCCCTCGAGATTTAATTTAGCACAAGTTTGTAAAAGTTTGTGCAGAAATAAAGTGCTGTTAGGCCGGAATAAATATTTACTTTTGTGGGCTTAATTTCGACGCTTAGGAGACGAACTTGCATTTTACATTTTGCATTTCATTCCCGAAATATTTTTGCGTGGCTATCCGTTGGGAGAACTTAGCGAAAGCGCACACGTTCCCACGATGTGCCTTTGCGGCGCTTTGCATTTAAAATTTACGGGTATTTCTCAGAGGAATGTCGATTTCGCGACGAAGTCGAAGTTTTAGGAATAAAGTCGATAAATTTGAACAAGTGCACTTATCTTCATAAACGTTTTACGTGCGTATTCCTTTAAGTATAAAATTTGTGACAGTACTATCTTTCTTCATAGAACTGTTGCGCCAATAAATAAGTAATAACTTTATAGTTATTTCTATAAAGATTACGATATAATTCAGTATAATTATAATTTCTATATATAAACTATATATCTTACAAAACTATAAATATTTTAAACAAATTACATGGATGGACAATTTATAACATGTTTTATCATGTGCCAAATGAAGCATAAAAAAATTTCCTGAAATTTCAGAAGAAAATTTAACGCATCTCGTGGCTATATAAATCTTAATTATCACCTCTACCTAAAAAATATGATTATTTTTATCAAATTGACACAATAATAATATTATTTCTGATCTAAAAAGTAATAAAATTTGCTTCAAATTGAACTCAAATTTCTCAATGCAATGTGAAAGAAATGAGTCATGTGTAGGAAAAAATATAAGTTAAATTAATTTATATAACAATATTTATTAATTGATTATCAGTTGCATTAATTTTATTTTTCTTCATCCTAATGCGTTTTTAATTATTGAAATAATTGTAATATGTTATAATAAGTTATCGCTAGTAAATTGAAAAGGGCATTAGCCCTAATCTTTTTATAATTTTTTGAGTCTTTCTGGCGGATTTTCCAAACTTCGATCAAGATCGAGTATGAGTATCAAAGCTCTCCTTGGTGCTCTCCAATCTAACTCCAACGATATTCAATATCGAAAACGTGGAGGAACGCTGCATCCAGAGTGGCGAAAAGTTAGGCGGACAAACTTCCTCGGTGTCTGACGTTACTCCGCGCCGCATTTGTTTCGCGCAAGAATACGTGCAAGTGCACCGGAAACCGATCAGAACTTGTTCTCTACCGCAGATGCTACCATTATTTCATTCGACGTGATATGGCGCGTTTCAGATTGCTGTACCGAATTATTCATTTCGTCCGTCAACGATGTACAGATGAATATGTTTTTTTTTCCTGAATAGATGAATGAGATTCGGATCATAAATATTGTTGATTTGAATTACAGATGGATTTCTGTGTGGATGTTGCTATGAATGGCACGTGAGTTCGCTATATTGTATAATCTAGACATGTGAGAATATAATATGTTGACGCGATATTACTTTTATTTTCTAAGAGAGAAAGAGAGAGAAAGAGAGAGAATTCTATTAGCACACTATTTATAATAGATTGTGAGTTTATGATACCACAATTAATATAAAATTATAAAAACGAATATAAATACGATATTAATAAATATTAATATAGTGCAAGAAGAAAAATAAATTGTAAAGAGATATGTAAAAAGGTAATTTTACGTTCTACATGGTGGCCACTGGTCAGGGAAAACCTGGAAATCAGGGAAAAGTCAGGGATTTTTTTAAAAATTAGTCA
>NJRQ01000101.1:341243-379795 GCA_003063805.1 Aphaenogaster ashmeadi
AATCTCTGTGGCTTAGTTGTATAAATACAATTTTCTATCACCATTAAGCAAATCGTAAACATGTTTTTGAATACCGATTAATTCGGAGCTTCATTAATTAGTTATTCGTATTGGCACTTGACTATTAATTTGAATTTTAGTTAGGGAAAAATTATAATTTCGTCAGAAAAAGTCAGGGAAGAGTCAGGGAATTTTTTTCGCTTATTTTAGTGGCCACCATAATTCTAATTTTACAAGAACGCAAAAATTGGAAATGCCAAATGCATCATGTGCATACAATCCATTTAAATCACTGTTCATTAGAGTATATATGATACTGTGATGAAGCGTTATATTGCCTTATTGAAAATCGTGTAGATATTACACATTGTTGTGATAAACGTCTGTCGTATTTGGAAAAGTTGTTATACAAGGAAAAAATTGTTTCAAAATATAAATGTGATTGCTATTTATTTTCACAAGAATATTAATTCGCTTTAAATAAAAAATAGAAGACTTAAGTAAAAAAATTATTTAAGTTTCTATTCTATTGAATTATTTGTATAGATTTGTATAGATAAATTTAATAATAGAATGATAATTATTTAAAAAATTGTCGATTAAATTTTTAATTTAGTAATTACTCTTACATCCTGCTTAGACAGATTGACATATAGATAATAGAAGTTGTAATTAGTTAAGCATTATGCAATTGCAAATGCAGAGCGTGTATTAACATTATCTGTCTTATGCCATCTTGTTTGACAATTCGATATTGATGCGTGCGTGCATTTGAAATTATTACATCCGCATTGCTTCGGGCTGTGATCATAGCCAACAGTATGAGGACAGGAACGTAAGATTGCGTTATGAAATATTTATTTTCTGTAAAATGTATTTGCGTTCACGGAGAGAATGATTTTATCTTTTGAAAATTCTCGTATATTTTATAACAATACTGTCCATTCATCATCTTCCTTAGCGCGTTGCTCGCATATTAATGCAATATTTGCATTTACCATGAGTTTGATCTCAATAATAGCATGAAATTTAGCGAAGCTCACGTTGAAGAAATAAATAAAGGTTTATTTGTAATTTTATATTGATTTATGAGTTTTTGAATATGCATTCAAATAGCGGAATAAACAGTAGTATTAATTGTAACAATAATATTAACTATTTATATTTAATAATCAATGATTGCTATTAATTTATTTTACAAAGATAGAATTATTAATATATTATGAGGTTTAAAAGAATATTTATATTAAAGAAATATAAAAAAATAATTATGTCATATTGGAAATAGAGATTTTATATTGATATAACATTTAATATAACGTACTTGAAAATATTAAATTTAAAAATTTGCATAGTGGACTGAATTTTATGTAATAAAAATTGGCTTATAAAATTGGCGCGAATCGCATTACGAGAGTCAGTACGAAACGTATAACTTGTAATATACTTATTGTTAGACAATAGATGGGGTATATTTTTAGCAAAATTGAAAGTTTCATGGAAAAAACTTGGCAAAGATCGGTGCATTTGACTCTATTTATTTTGAGCTTTCCCAGTGTAATTATCCAAAATTGAGATAGTTGCTTACATTATATTTTTTATTATGACAGATTTGTTGAATTCTTTTTTTAGATTTTGTTGTTTTCTCAGATTTTCTAAAGTACCGAATTTATGTATAAGATAATATTTAACAATAATTGTATATACATAAATATAATAATTATATAGATAAATTCACATGTTCATAAAACTGTTATTGGATTTAAATTTTGGCTAATTATCGAATGTGCGTATTACTGCCCGCTATCGAATTACTAATTATTAGCAGATTATCAGATTACCAGATTATCAAATTAACAGATATGAGTTATATGTATAAATTGCTTATATAAATACATGAATATATATATACTTATGTATTTGTAGGTCCATAAATGCATTGATATATAATTTATGGTTTTCCAAATCCACATACACAGTCCATAAGTTCTGAGACTGATTTTTTGACGACCGTATTAATGGCGCCATGTAATCATTTCCATCTGAACAATGTTTCCATAACCTTCGTCTAAGTGTACGAATAATTTGAAATGTCAACGGTTATCTGGTTATCGGATCTCGAGTACGTTAGTGTTTTGTGAAACGTGTTTTTTGAGTTCGTCATGGATTTGAAAGAAGAGCAGTAGATATCAAAGTAAATGAAGAATATTACAAACGTGTGTGTATATAATAGATCGTCTCATTAAGCGGATACAATGCGTTCGTTCTTTTGCAACACGTGATTTTTTCATTTTGTCCAATGCGCCAGCTCATTCGGCAGCAATTGTATGGCAGTTTTTGACTCAAAAACAAGTCGTAACTTTATTATTAAATTACTTATTAAATTATTAAATTACTTATTATTAAATCACCTTACCTGACTTGTCACCCCTCTAGACTATTCTTTATTCCCAAAATTAATATTACAATTGAAAGGCCAAAGATTCGACAACATTTTTGAAATTAAAACTGTTGTAACCAATCATAACTGAAGACTATCACAAAAAAGATGTTTTCACTGGCGATGCAACGATTGCAATCGAGAGCTCAACAGTGTAATTGACTGTAATGGAGACTATTTTGAATAAAAGAAATTAAAATATTATTCTGGTGAGTTTTTTATTTTATACGATCCTTGTCTCAAAACTTATGGACCGCATTGTATATATTTGCAAAACTTTATAGAATTTTTAAAAATAAAATGTACTTTGTGAATCTCTTTCTATAAACTGAAAATTCTAAAATAATAATTAATAACAAGAACTAGACGACAAAAATCGAATGAAGAAAATGTTAGTATTCCATATTATAACAGCCTGTTTTCTGACTGAATAATTTTGATCCGTTCGATATTAAATCTCTGATGTTGTGCTTTCAAGCTTTGTTCGTTCATACAGCTAACTCTCTTCATATTCATATTATTCAAACGTTCAGCTCTTCGAAAGGGCCATGGATCGCCCGTAATCCGTTTCTCTCAGGATAGGCGCTTGAATTTAGTGGTCTATCCATTTTCTCAGTTAATTAAGAAAGAGGAAACGTTAAGCGCAGTCTTTTACGTTACATTAATATAATAGTAACAAATGATATGTATATATATATATATATATATATATATATGTGACTCTCTACAAAAAAAATTTAATAAAATTTGGCTTATGATTTTCGTATTAAATTTTTATGTTTATAATATCTCACAAAGAGAAATATTGCTAAATTTTAAACACATTTCTTTCGAAAAATTCATGCACTTTATAAAGCTGTTTTCTTCGCAGGACGTCACATATTAGCTTTACGTTAATCGCATTCGATGTATCAACGTAGCGTGCATTTTGCTTACATTTAGAATTTTAATGTTGGTTAATACGCTGTTACCGCTGTTAGGTATCAATCAATTTTAGCTGATACATAGAGCGTATGCAATCGATTTGCAATACACAAGCCATAAAGTAATTTTCCGGAATATTAATTTTCAATGTTACACGTAATGGCGTGTAATCTGTCGATAGCTTTATCAAATCTCGGATGAGGTAAAAGTGTTATGCTTGGCGTAATGAAGATCGTATTGTGTGTTGATTAAACATTGGATATGTAGCTTCATATTAGCTCTATTTAAATTGTACTCTTGGACTAATAGTATCTTTAGATTCTTTATTAGAGGTGAAGGTGGTAATATGGAACCCGCAGATTTTATGGAACCCCCCAATATCTTAATACGATTTAGTTGCATTCTATGAGTGACAGCTGAAACTTGTACATTAGGTTGCCCTTTGAGCCGTCAGAGCGTTACAGTCATTAGTTTTGCTTGGCGACGGAATAATAAACGTATTTCTTTTTCCGATAGTTTGCAAGGTATGTAAAACTTCGTTTATTTCTAAGTATTCACGAATAAAAGACAACATTCAAAGTCAGACACGTTATGTATATAGTATAACCTAACTTTTCCGCGTATTTTAGAATATTTAGTTTTTTGCGTTTTGCTGTAGCCACTATTGTTGTTCAAGATGACGATGTTTAGGGGGTCCATATTACCAGCACATTACAATATACCACCCAATTGCTCACTTTGCGATAATCTTTAAGCAGCTTTTTTTATAAATGGAGAATCATTAATTGGACGTTAGAAATGGGTTACCAATAGAGTAAAGAATCTAAGCATACCAAGAATAAAAAAATTGAGCTTATAATTTACATGAAATCGTTGGGGTTCCATATTACCACCTTCTCCTCTATTATACATTTTTCGATCTAATTTTCCTTAATTCCTGAAATTAGAAATTATTTATTTTATAGATTTTTTATTAATACATGGTAATAAAAAATTTATACAAAAAAATTTCAGCATTTTTAAATTCTTGATTTATAGAGATCTGTAATTCATGGAACTGAAATTCTAAGGCTTCCATTGATCCCGAATTCTTGGAGTTTGTGGTTAGATATATATTTGATGACCTTAATTTCTCTCTAAAATAGAGCGACAGAGCTTTCGTACATTTAATTGCTTCATAAATCATATGCTGCGTAAATATATCATAACTTACAATTGCTTTTTATTATGCAATTATCAAGCAAGAGTAAATAAAATCCTTTCTGATTTGGTAAAAATAGAATGTATACATTACGTATATGGCATTAAACGATTATTGAATAAGAATAAATGAAAAAGTCATAAACAATAAAATAAAATTATTGTTTATAAATACGAAATAAAGTTGGAATTTTAAATATATAACATGTAGTGAACGTGACGTGCAGTTTACAAAGTATGGTTAACAATAAATCGCCAAATTAATATTTGTCAACAAATTTACATTATTGGTAATCGTACACGAATCGTATTATTGTTGCTATTTAAATGTCTGAAGAGAAATGTTGTAAATTTATGCTCCGACTTATTATCGTATTAAGCATTATCAAAAATATGTTTATTTTATCTATATATATATAATTTAAAAACATGTTATGACAATAATTTGGGAATTTATAAATCATCCTAACATTGTTATTAATCTCAACGATGTATATACAACTTATGTGTTGATATGTATGCATCAATGCATATTGAATCAATTTTACTTTTTTCAAAAGCTTTTTATTTTTTTATGTGATAACTTATATTTGCATTTAAAATAAAAATATAATAAATATATAAAACTCTTATAATTAGTTTTTGATAAATTATTTGTTCTTGAAGAAGTTTTGCATTGTCATAGACGTGCCATAAATTTTAGTGCTTGTTCCCAACATATTACACGATTAATTTTGCAGCTACCTAGTTAGCTAGTTTCTCTTAACCCTTTTTAGTTATAAATATGTATTCTTTGTTTGTACGCTTTATGCTATTGCCTTAAATCTATTGCTAATTTTTGTAAATTGTGCCGAATCAGTTACGAATTTGAAATTGATTAAGCAAATGTCACTTATGCGCGATCAGAATTATTGAATTTAGTCAACAAAATTTAGTGAACTTTTTATAGTGAAATAAAAAAATAGGATATTATATTTTTATAGGATTTAATCGAATAGACATTGGAACGATTTGAGATATAGAAAGAGAGAAGCTTATATTATTTGTGTATGAATTTAAAATCTTTTTATTTATTAAATGTAAAAAATAGCTTAAAAGTTTGCTGGTTGCTCTTTAAGTTGAAACTTTGTATTGCGATACCATCTATGACAAAACGTTTCTTATAGATAAAGAAATGTTAAAACTAAACCACTATTATTATATTATTGAAGAGAATATATATTTTTTATATATAAGCCACATCCTAATATTTTATTTTTATGTGAAATATGAATGATACGTAACTTCATAGTCAAGTAATTACTTTTTTTTAATATCAAGACCTATACCATTTGGCATACTTGTTCTTATGAATATTAGAGGCAATTCTGGTGAAGTTTTAGTGTGAGCACTCATAATAAAAAGAACAAACGAAGAGTATGACATTTACTGACATGTGCACGCTTTGATTAAAACTCTAATTACGTTTCCGTATGAAAATCCTATCTTTTGTAAATGCAGCCGGCTCATATTGTGTCTACATATGCTTAAAAGCATTCTGCCATTGTAAAAATTGCACTCGACCGTGGAAAGCTACAATCTTCTCGATATCAAACCAGAGAACGTATTCTCGACACATATGTTATTAGAGTTCCGACTCACAAAGCTTGCTCTTTTCGGACTTTTGAATTTAGTTAATTTTTTCGTACTTTACTGGATTTATAATTTGATTTTTAAGCATCTAATTTGCGTGCGCTAAATGTTCAGCAGCTTTAACAACCAAACTGATTTATAATTATAGAATATATAACGCAAAAGTTACTTTATTACTCTAATACTTTTTCCTTAAATCACTATTACTTTTGCAAACATTTTCAGAAACATAATCACAGATAGCTTAAGTTTACTGTACAAAATTAAAACACATAATAGAACTTTTGTAGGAGCCGAGACTTTGTGAAATGATATCTATTTTAATTCAGTGTAACGACCAGGCACAATCTCTGCTTTGTCTCATCCACATACGCTGGTGTCTCTTTTCTTCGGTCGACGTTCTTTTGCCATCTAGCTCGCAATCGAGATTACATCCAGACTGTAATGCACAGTGGTGTCCCAGGGAGATGTTTCGCATAATTGCGATCGTATATTGTAACGCTGGCGGTCCAATTCTCACGATTTTCTCTTTTTTCTCGTCTGTGCTTTGTTCCGTTACCTGACACCTGCCTTGTATTTCCAATCCAATTTTAACTCGATCAATGTTACGTTTGTACAGAAGTGGAAATGCAAGTGAAAACAGAATCGAACGTATAACGGCAGCAGTACTGTTCCGGTAGAAGGGACGGCAGAAAAACGTAAAAGGGAATTCGATACCTATAACAATGATAGAATCGTTAAAACGAAAGATAGCATGTTTTTTGTATACAAAATACTGTGGTATTCATATCTGACAACCTTTTGCACGTTACTCAAAGAGAAGTAAAAGTTATTTATGTTGGTAATTTTATGGACATTAAACTATAAAATCCTAGAATTTTAATATTTAAAAATTTTAAGGGAGGTATTTTATAACCCAAATTTGCATGTCAAAGAACCCGCCAAGAATCTAGAATATCCATAGAGATACTAAGCTTGACTTATTATGTAAAATATATATTCACGCTTGCAGAGAACTTCAATAATATAATAAAAAATAATTTTGTTGTTTAACATAAGGTTTTTTAAATGTACTATTTTGTTTAACAAAGAAGACTTAAATTAGAACGGATTTAAAGAAATATTTCAAAAAATGAAAGCAAAAATAATGTTTTAGAGTCCAGAAAGATCGGCTATGGATCTGGATTTAATCTGAGGATTAAAAATTGTATATTTTTAATTTATTCAAAGATCGAATTTGAATATCTAAAAAAAATATAAGAATACTAATTATTATTGTTAGTTATTATTAGCTGTCAAGTAATAATTAAAATCAATCTGTTATAACTTTTAAATATCTAATAGTAGCCAAGATATGCACGTCAATTATCACTTGCTAAAGTGACAAAAGCAGCTTTTGTAACAAGTTGTGCACATGTAATGGTCAGGTTGTTTAGCTACATGATAGTTTTGTTAACATCTAATCGGGTGGTAATGTTCAAAGTTTAGAGAATTTGTCAACAAAGTGCTCTTGTAAGAATGACGAAGTTTATAGGGAAAGTTCCACGAAGAACAGGAGCGATATTAAGTGAGGTATCATTACCCACGTGAAAGTCTTAGATTACCGTTTCTATATACAGACAGCATGAAAAATAACATTTCGTAAGCTCCACAGTCGAAAGAAGCACCGCCGATATCGCCGTCGGTTCGAGATATCGGAATCGCGTTGCGGATTCGAAGGATTCGCTCGGAGATTGGGGAAGAAAGCGGTATCAAGAGCACAGCGAGAAAGGAGCTACATTTTCAATTTCGGTTTTTACGATCGGATTCGCTTCCGAAAGTTTTGACTGCGTGATTTATCCCGACCAGGTGGATTTTGACGTACGATTTTTCGTGGTGAAGGCATGGCGATAGGTTGATATACTTCACCATATGTGTCGGGATTATATGATTTATATGATACTTCGAAACGAATGATTTTAGCCGGAAGATCTATTTTAGTATGTAAAAGGCAGCATTTTGCGAACAATTGTAATTATATTAAAATCCAACGTTTATTTTTTTCTGTTAAACATAAGCGTGCACATTGAGATCTGACGTTAGAAAATGTTCACACATTTTTAACATTTAAGCATTTCCTGCTTTGGAACTCAGTTAGGTGGATCTTTATTTTCTTTACTTGAAAATATAGCTGAAGTACACCGTGTGAGAACATCTTGGGAATTGCTATTTCCCAGTATGCACTTGAGACGCACTGCGATACGTAAACTTCTACGTTTAAATTTTAATTTAGCGAGAGTACACTTTGTCCGAATAACGGAAAGTCAGGATAAAAGGGCTAACATAGTGCTCGGCAAACGGCAATTTCCATGGATACTCCAGCGGCAGTAACCGTCCAATGTTGCGGGAGTATCGATCATCCGGCGTTGCGCCGCTGGCAGGATTAAGCGAAAGGGCGTAATGTCGTCAGGCGGCTGTCGTCACATCAGAAATTAAATTTCGCATAGTCTCCGTCGGCAGATGATGAAATCGAAACATCACGGAGTTCGTGTCTTGGATTATAGCATGTTGTTTTCCGCACACACGGGGCTGACACCATTGAACGACGACAAATTTATTACTTGATCTGACACGGGAACGTGAGAGTACGCGAACGAAAATTTATCGTCGCAGGATTCCAAGTGGCTCGTGTTTCGCTACGACAATGGAGACATCCCGGAGACGGAGAGGACAGTAACATCTCTCCGTTGCGTCGGTAGATAGCTTATATTGCTATTTTATTTCGACTTGAATTTGTCGACTCAGATAGCTTCAAACTTGTACAGCTTGTACGAAAATGGGGCTGTCGCGCTTGCTTTCAAAACGCACGAGATGGAGATCGCGTTCCATCTACGCCGAGCACTTTGTGATACGCCGCGCGATGACAAATTATATGTCTGATATTACAATCAGGAGGGAAGACGCCGCGTTATGAAGCATCTGATATCGCTCACGCGTCGCTCGCAGGCCGGAATTTCCCCGACGGCTTATCGAAGTGGAAGACGGGGCTGTGATTCTGCATCCGGCATTTCGCGATAGCACTCGATTTTTCTCATTTTTCTCAATTTCTCCGTCTACTTGAGCGATCGTTCAGCTGTGAACAGAGATTCCAATCGAATTAGAGTCGAGAGCGGCAATGACACGACGGGCGCTACGGGAAACAAAAAACTGACGGCGAAGAAACGGTGAAAGAAATATTGAAATTGAACAGCGGTTCACTGGCATTCTTCGTTATAATTATGCGAAGCATCAGTTCTCTGGAGGGATCGTCACCGTTGTTTGTGAACGGCAGTGCTATATTCCGAGATTACTGGCAGGAAGGCGCGAAGGAGAGAATGTGTCGTGAGAAACAAATGCTAGAAGCTCAGAGGGAGAAGAATACCGCGGGGAAATAGCGAAGAGAGCTTTCGGGTTCTAATACGGGTGCATTCTAATCGGAGCAATATAACGTAAGGACGTGCTTTGTCTTGAATCTAGGAAAATATCCGTGCAACGTGACAATTTTTCTGCTAATTTGCTAAAACGAATTTATCAGCAGAAAGACAAGTTTAATTTCGCGCATGGCTACTCTTTGTTTTGTGTAGATTTAACATTTAACCCTTATGTGCGCACCCGGGTACCCGGGTGCCCACCACGATACATTGTTGCATGTAACTGGAGTAAAAATAGAAATTTCGCTCGGAACCTCCGGATCGTCGTTGATTTGAAAACACATCTGGCACTCACTTTTTATGTTTATTTATTGAAAAAAATATCAAGGGAACGATTTCAATCGCGCAGAGAAAGTTGGGTGCGCACACAAGGGTTAATATGTACAAAGTTATATTTTTTCATAAAATAATTTATTAGATGGTTAGAATACGTTTGTTTTGTGAGAGAAAATATAATTTTTTTTTAATCAAAGTTCCAAAATAGATTTTTACATATACTGTTATTTTTTCTTGAATTAAAAAAAATTGAATGCGATGAATGTATTGAATAAATAATAACTGTTATTTAATTGTAAATGAATAAGATAGTGTGTGTGTATGTGTAGAGAGTTTAAAGATAATTTCAAATTACATTCAAAAAGTCGAAAAATCATTAGACTGATATAATATATTTTTAAAGATATATGATATTATTATTAATTAATATTAAATAACAGCTATTATTTACTCAATAAATTCATCGCATTCAATTTTCACTACAATTTTCACTAACATCTCTTATTAAACAATACTGTACCTAGAAATTATTCAATCAGTTACTGTTCTCTTGTTAATAATGAAAAGTCAGATCATTCATAGAATCTCCAAAGAATATTCATAATTATTTGACTCTCAGCAGCTAAAAGAAAACAAGATTGTGTCTTCGAATAGGCGAGCGTAATCTGTAAATCTATTTTCATGAAAATTAAATATCTTTTAAAACTAAATATCAATGATAGTAAGGCTCTCAGATATAAAATAAAAAACGATATAATAAAAGCCAATGTGAGCCAACGCCGTTGTCGAGGCGAAACAAATCATTTATTTATTAAATGTACAATAAAAATACATAATACAAAGTAAACGTTTCGACTCCAATTTGAGTCCTCTTCAGTACCAAATTACAATAAAATGAATGATTTTCATCCTTAGTCGCGACACGACACTTGCGTTCTTTCCACCCAGACAATATCTTGAACAGCTTCTTAATTGAATTTCTTTTTTTTCTTTTTTTTTTCTTTTTTTATCAACCTTTAGTTGTAAAAATTAATTTATATTAATTTCCTTTTCAAAATTTTTCATAGTTTGGTCAATTCATTTAATTCATTTATCTATTACCTCTTGTTCTACTTACTAATTGGTTCTTTTGGTGGAAGTAACGCGAATTCATTCATCTTATTATATTTTTCATTCATTTTATTGTAATTTGGTACTGAAGAGGACTCAAATTGGAATCGAAACGTTTACTTTGTATTATGTATTTTTATTGTACATTTAATAAATAAATGATTTGTTTCGCCTCGACAACGGCGTTGGCTCACATTGGCTTTTATTATATCGTTTTTGATTAAATATCTTTTAATCTTCATTTCTCCTCTCTCGGTCCTGTCACGCTAACTTAATTGTACTGGAAGCGCAGAGACATGATTTGCCGTTAAAGCGGTCAGCTGAATCTGAAAATTAGGAGAGTGGTTTCTCGACCATGTGAGATCATAAACAGATAAACTTTGCGCTACCAGTAAACTACGATGCATTAAGAGAAGAAATATTTCCGCATACATCCGATTTAAGGAGACGAAAAAATAGATTGTATGAGAGAAAGGGAAAGCAAATTAAGTGCACAAAATGCGCGAGACAAAGAGAGATAGCAATGAGGGAAACAAACGGCTTCCGTCATTGAAAACTATTAAGTACCGAGAAATATCGCTGCGCGCATGCTTGTCGAGCAGTGAAGTGTATGTCAAGAGAGCAATTCCATTAGCTAGTACGTTCGTGTGCGATCGGCTTTCTGCAACGGATGCGCTCCGACATGCACGATATTCTGACAGAGACGCGATCCATAAACACACATAGGAAATATCTGAAAATCCGCATTTTTGATAATAAAACAAGAATTAAAATGTCGAGAAACTTATCACAAACAAAACCAGAAATGTAAAATTCGAATATTTTATTTTGTCATTTTTTATAATTCTCAATAACCTTTTTAGATTATATTTTCTTGTCTTAGATTCTTTTCGAAGAATATAAAATTTGATTAATATTATATTTGGATTTTCGTGGTGAAAATAATATGAAAGTGTAATAGCAAATTTAATATTATTATTATTATTCTTAGTGCTATTGCCATTGTTGTTATTATTATTAATTATTAAAAGGCTTTCTCTGTATAATACCACGTCTATACAATAAATTGTTTCGAAAGCACGTCGAAAATTGGTTGGCACTTTCTCATCACGATACAACGTAACACTTCGCTCTTGACGTCATACCATCTGCAGTTCATACGTGGCAAGTGGAGTGAACAGATGCGGCGTACGATCGCTGGTGCCAGGGTAACTTAATGGATAACTTCGAATTCGTACTAAGTTCGCGCATCTGTGTGCAAAAATACGTGAATGAACGCAATCAAATCGTACATCTCGGTAAATGTACGTCGCCAAGTTCCGAGGTATAAGTTTGTCACTTTGAATGATGGATGATGTCAAGGTAATCCCTCATTTTAAATTAGCTTGGTAGTCAGTGTAGATTTCATATTCGACTACTTGCGCATTTCTGATAATACATTTTTAACATTAGTACAGTAATCATGAATCACGTTAAAATGAATTAGTTCAGAAAGGATAGTACTAATTCATATCATCTAATTTTGCATTTTTAATAACACTTTAATAATGTATTTTTTAATAATGCGTATACATTGTAATAATATAAAAAAATCGCAATTTTACTACTTATGACAAGCGATACATTTGGCCATGTTTGAAAGGCCATTCAGATTTAATAGAAAATGCCTATGCTTTTAATGTTTGGGGATGATTCAATTTTCCGCGCCATTACGTAGAACAAGCGAAAGTTGATTCGAGTTGCGAGGTCGAGGGCTTCCATGGCTCTCGGAACTTCGGCAATCAACAGCGCTTACGTGTTATGAGCTTCCACGCGTAACCACGCCGATGTCTCATCTCTAGCTCTGACTCGCGCGAACGCCCATGGGAGTTCAGCCAGTCGTGGAAAGTGTCACGGAGTGTAAAATATGCCGCGTGCATTCCATTGGAATAAAATACTCTGCGAACGGCGGTACATTCGATTGCATTAGTATGCAAAGCGTGCGAGCGTATATTCATTGGTGCACATCCTCCATTTATATCGAACACGTGCATTAGTCTGCGTGGGTGCACGTCTGCATTCATGCGCTCACGAGATCGCACATTCGAAATGATGATGTAAATGTCGTTGTCTTTTCGTGCATTTCGATTTGTACGATTTTCATGTCGCACAAAAATCGTACAAATTATTATCAGTCACGCATATTGAGAGATAAGTTTCTTTATGGATATATTAAATTAATCTATATGCTTTTGCACAATTAATCGCAAAATTAATTTTTAATGATGTGCTGCAGCATTACATGCTTCTGAATATGGATTGATTAAGGGATTTTCACAGTATAAATACATGTTCCGTGTATAATGCAAATAGAACGATTTTTTAAATCAAAACTCGACAATTTAAAATTAATATTTTTTAGAGATTCGCGGTCTTGTGTAATTATATTGTTTTTAGAGATTGTTCGCACTAGGCATGTTTTTGGCGAATAGGATGAAATTCACCGTAATACAATATAGTGGCAAATCGAAATGGTTGGATGGCATATGCCACAATACGCGATCGCGATTGTGCACGGCTGCATATTTCAAATGTCGGATTGACTTTCCAAACAATCGACTCGGAATACAACTAGAGACACATTTTCGGAATTTTTTATTTCTTCTTACATCCGTGGCAGAAATTATAAAAATATATATCGCAATATTTAAAGATTTATGTATTACTGTCCCAATATCACATAATTTACCATATAAAGCATTTTTTACCACTGATTTTACCACTACAAATAGGAATATACAGCATGCTGGATGATTTAGATTCAGATATCCAGTGGATATTTCGTGCGATATGTTACGTATGGATTACCGCGACATGTGCCATAATTTGCGCGCACTGCGTACACGTTTCGTGCATCTTAATGATCTTGTACCAGCGGAGTTACGGGATTAAGGTAAAATCTCGTAGGTACGCGAATTCGTTCGTAAAGTGCATGCATATGCGCGTACGTGAGTAAAGTGCTATGGAAAGTCGGTGCATAACCCAGATACACTTTACCAACGAACGCACAAGCTATGCTTAGCGTAGCGGATTAGTATTAAACGCAAAGAGTAATGTCTCGCGCGTAATAAAAATGAGATATTGAACTTGTTCTGCCTATTCTGCGACGCTGGCTGTTTAGCTGCGCGTAGTAATGACAAAAAAATTGAACAACTTTTGCGATAGTTTTCCACGTGGCTATTTAAGGAAATTGCTGAAAATTTTGAACCTTTTAACTTAGTGAGAAACTTGTGTATATTTTCAGTTATACTGTCTTCTCTAAATTTTCTTTTTTTTATTAACAATAAAATCACAACTTCACCGGCTTCTTAAATACAATTGTAATTAAAAAAATTATTTTGCTTTATAATAGTAACTGCATATAATGCATAATGTGCATATGTGAATATGTGTAATTGTGCGTATTTTGAATCAAATTATATGCATCAAGAGAAAACTAAATTTTTACGTTAATAATGCTGCTTTTTATTACTTTATGTTGTCATATATTGTACATTATTATTTGTTGTAATTTAATTCACTTAACTTTCAACATTAAAATTAAATTGAAAAACAAAGTGATTGTGAGTTGCTAATTAATTAATATGCTAATAATGGCAAATAATATATAATATAAATGAGAATAGGCCAAATGTCGATCAACCGCGGATCTTGGTGCGTAATAATAATTTTTGTGAATTCCCTGTTCATGCGAACTGCGCGCCGCATATTCGTCGGTCTTGAAACACAATCCTTACATGAAGCCGGAATTAATTCACATGTTAAATTGACGAGCAATTTAATAGATTTGATGCTCACTAGCATCTATAAGATCCCCCATCCCCCCATTACCCGAAAAAACTGTAAAGGACTTATTGCGAAAAATAACACCTCAACCAGGATTCGAACCTGGATCTCCCATCAATCCGTGCGGGCGTCCTACCAATTCGACCATCGAGACATGTGGTGATATTCTTCGCAATAACAAATATATATGTTAGATAAACGATCCAGGTTCGAATCCTGGTTGAGGTGTTATTTTTCGCAATAAGTTCTTTACAGTTTTTTCGGGTAATGGGGGGATGGGGGATCTTATAGATGCTAGTGAGCATCAAATCTATTAAATTGCTCGTCAATTTAACATGTGAATTAATTCCGGCTTCATGTAAGGATTGTGTTTCAAGACCGACGAATATGCGGCGCGCAGTTCGCATGAACAGGGAATTCACAAAAATTATTATTACGCACCAAGATCCGCGGTTGACCGACATTTGGCCTATTCTCATTTATATTTGACAATTTCGTCGGTCCTAATCTTAGTATTATTTAAATAATATATAGTAAGAAAAGATATATTTTAAAATATATTAACTAAATATTGCAAATATTAAAATTATTAAAAAAATAAAAATTATATATATAATAATATGTTAAATTAAAAATATTTCTATAATGTCAACGAACGCTTTTTGACAGCAAATGTTTAGATAGAAATAATATACACTACCTTTTATATAATATTTGATTGTAAAAGTAATTTTTACAATAGAAGTTCTTATAAATTTTTTAATTAGTTTAGATTAATTTCTTTGGTTTAATTGGTTTTTTATCAACCAGGGACTCAAACTGTTCTACTATAACTGGTAAACATTTCAACGGTAATACAATTTACGACAACATAAACATTTATTTACGTAACTGGTAGGCGTAATTACAGGGAAGAAGGAAATCGCGCGACCTTTCCGTTGCGTTATCCAGTAGCCCGCAACTGCACTGGTTGCGGCCGTTGCGTCGCACACCCGAGAGATCTTGGAACAGCCCTTAAACCTTGTAAATCCAACGGGATTGTTTCCGCTGTTTTAGCTATGAAACACGACAACAGTTCTAGGACTCGAATTTCCTGTGGTAGTCACGGCTTTTCAGCTCGGATGTCCTGAGGAATAGGATCGTTAATAACAATTTACCGCAAGAACATAGCTGTAACGCGATACGGCGGATTCTGAGCTTTTTGAAATACGAACGACTTCGTTTATATGCATTCTTATTTTGATCACATTTCAACAAAATATGTTAAAGGAGGCGAATTTGAAATTTACTATTCTTGGAAATCATTATTATGGCGTGTAAAAAATTTTATTCAATATATTATATCATATTTGTTATATTATTTTCTATTATTTTATTAAAAAGAGGAAATTTAAAAGTAAGACACTAACTAATTTTACATATCGAGCTGAAAATAATAATTTACATATCTTTCTTTAATAATAATATATTATAGTTTTTATTTTATATATATATATATATATATATATATATATATATATATATATGACAAACATATTTTTTATTTGACTCATAAAACTCATCAAAACTCCTTTTACGTTTTGATATGAGTCATTTGTATAGAAAAAATGTTCTATACAAAAATTAAAGAGTATAAGAAACCATAAAACTTTTGTATAAAACATTTGTTCATAAACCTTATATTATCGAAGATATTCGAAAAAAATAAAAAAAATCCGTTATTTTCGAGAGGTTGTTTCACCCCCTAAACGTCGAGTTCCGCTGCTAAAAAAATCCGGGTCTAATATTTTTTCATGTTCTACAACATATCCAAAGCTTATCAAAATCGATGACGGACACCTAACCTAACCGTTCCCTTGTCAGATTCTATGACTTCAGAGCTCCATATTTCTTTACCCTCTGATTTTCTACGTTTTTGATAAAGGAAAAATTTCTTCAGAATCATGAAAACTACAACATATCTCAGAACGAATCAATTTCACTGGGGCCACTTTTTTTCCCCTATAAAACGTGCGGAGTCCTTTTTTTTAAGCCTGTCTAATACATGTTTACGTAAAAGTCTACGTCAGTTTGAAGAATCCTGAACTATGAGATAATATACATTTTATATATGAATATAGGTTTATTTACGAGTATTTTTTAATTTATGTGTTTACTGTAATATATATACTTTTATTATATTATTTAGATAATAATATAATAATCAAATAAATTTAGATATTTTAATTATTATTATTAATTTTTTTCTTACAATATTATTTGACTTGTCAAGTTAAAAGATTAGTGTTTTATTAAAGTTTAGATCTAGATATAAGTTGCTTGTAAGATTGCATCGATCACTGAGTCTCCTGTTACCAACACGGCCACTCGTCTGAGAAAAATTTTGTTTTACCTCATCGGCAAGTCAGTGGTCAGTGGTCAGTGATGCTTCGATCACTATAAAAGTAAAAGCAATATCATGTCCGTGCAATTAAGCATCATTGAGTGTCTAGAAGAGAAATGAAACGGAAGGAAGAGAACAAGAGAGTAGTGTCGAACACGAAATTGACATAACTAATGGTTATAAAGTAATGTACTTACCCAAGTAATTCTTGACTAACAGGAAACTTCGATTTGCCAAATCAATATCGGCGACGAAGATAGAAGTTTGTTAAAAGATACCGAATAGTTTTAATGCTTTCTTAAAGCAATAGGTATAGTAATTGTTCATATGTCCGCGAGATAAAATTTGTGCAATGATAAAAAGTAAAGAAGTGAAAGGTAAACGTTTGGTATGTCTTTTATATTAAAACAGAAAAGAATTTGTTGCTTTTAGCATTTATTAATTTAATTATAAGATATTAAGTTTTAATACTTAATATAATACAAATTTTTTTAAATATATTCTAAAGAATAATATTCTAAAGAAAAACGAAATATTTTATAAATATATTTTGATGAGATATTTTATTGACAAAAGAAAATGCCGAATATTTGTTTTGTAAACTTCTTGACATTTTCGTTTCGCACCGTTCACTGCACGCAACATAGCGATTCTCGAAAAACGCGAGCGACATTCTGTCGAGCGCATATGCAGCTATCGTGGGAATATCTAAAGGAGATGGAGATGAAGTGCATAGAATTCGAAATTCACTAGCGAATCGGAAAACAAGAACACGCTTCGCCACCCTTCGAAATCGATCAGCCACCCTTTGCGATGTAAAAAAAGAGTTTAAAGTTTCGGGAGTTTAGCGGTTAAAAAAAGACGTTAAAAAATATTGGAGAGCACCGTGAAATATTGGATGGTGCCGAGGTGTACGAAAACAGCAGAGTCTGCTTCCTAGAAGAAATTGTCGCGGGATTTTACTCGATCGTTTAAATTCCATTCGTCGTAACTATTTTTTTCAAATTTTTTTTGCAAGTAAAATAAAAATATGATATAATACACATATAATAAATATTTTTGCAAACATACATGTAATAATGTTGAGTTAGGACAAAGAAATTTGTATGTCTATAATGGGAAGGAGGGATAGTATTACAAACTATATCTACCTATAATTTTACAAAATATTCTTGTAAATATAAACAATTTAAATCGAGAGATAGGCCAATGACGGTCATAGCGGATCTTAGTGCTCCAATAATATTAATGTGTGACTTTTCTATAAACTGCGCGCCGTTACTATCGGTCTTGAAACGCAGCTCTCGAATATCACAACATTAAATTGAAAATCAATTTAATGATACTGATGCTAACAAGCATCTATAAGATTCTCCTCTTCCCATCCCAACCCGAAAAACTGTAAAGAATTTATTGCGAAAAATATTACCTCAGCCAGGATTTGAACTTCGACCCCCCTACAATCCGTGAGGGTGTCATAGCCAGTTCGACCACCGAGGCATGTGGTAATATTTATCGCAACAAACGAAGATGTTAAGAGAACGTATTGAAAGGCCAACGTGTATAAATAATAATTAGGATAAGACCGCATATATGTATAAACAATTTAAATCAAGAGATAGGCCCATGACGGTCATAGCGGATCTTAGTGTTCCAATAATATTAATGTGTGACTTTTCTACAAACTGCCTTCCCGAAACTCGGTCCCTCGTTATTGAACGTCGAATTAAAATATAGACGCCTCGCTGGCGAGATCGAGAGAAGACACCGTTCGAAGTTTTCCCACCCCAACGAGAAATTCGTGGCGAAAGCGCGATAAGTCGTCGCGTGTTTTAAAGCTCTCCTTGGCGAGAGGGAAGCGCCGAGCGGTGGATCAGTTCAATCGATTTGAATTTTTATAAATAAATATTCTTGTAAATATTTATTTATAAAAATTTTACGATATAAAAGTTCTCTTACAATTAGAGAAATGTTATATTAATTAAAAGGTCGAACCTACATACGAAATCTTGTGTTATATTAATGTTAACATGATTATTACGATGTGTATGAGAAAAGAGGGGGGTGGGGGGCATAATGGATTAAAAGTTTTATTCTTATAAACGCCATTTTAAAATAAGATTAATTTTATAAAATGTTAAATCATATTATACGAAATTTTAACTTTACTGAAAATATATTCCGCGCCATGATATCGACGCGGAAATTCTCCATGATTATGCACTCAATAATTCAACTGGTTCGTCCATGAGTAAGCTGCATAATAAAACAGGTGAAAATAAAGAGAGTGCAATGTCCCAGCACATATAAAAATAAACGAGGGAAAACATTCGTAATTTTCGAACGCTGGTACATCAGTCACATGAAAAGCTTTTCATAATATTGTAGCATTGTATTATATTTACATTCTTCTCGTCATTATTCATGCAGACGTTTCTGTTGCGTACTGCATTGTGAAAGTTGGATATGGTGATGATACACATCATAACGCAAAATAACACAAAATAATATAAACAAACTTCGTGAAACTATAACATAATATTTGTGCTACGAATTGTATTTTAACTCTCAAACACCGCACTTGGGTTACGGTAACCCAACTCAACAATTTCTTTCACAATTTCCAAAATTTTGTTTTTGTTTTTGTCAAAATATCTTAAGTCGCTATAAATTTCGGGAATTCTTACCTATATATTCTTTTTCCTTACCTTCTGGGGTATCGATTAAAAAAAAAGAAACTTAAATTGATGTATTAGATCCCGAGTTATGAGCAAAACAAGTCGTTGGGTTAGGCTCACCCAGTGGTGTGTTTGAAGGTGGCGCCGAAGTGCGGTGTTTGAGGGTTAAGTATAAATACCTACTTTGACGGAATTTTATTACTCAATACATGTGTGTGAGAAATCAATTTCTTCCGTTTATTCATATTTTTCCAATAAATTTTAATTCTATTGCTTATGTAAATAACAAACGCTTAAAAGTAAATAAAAATAATTATTAACGTATAATCCTGTTGGTCAATATATCACAATAATATTAATATAGCAAACGTTTGTATTGTTTGCACCGAATAGATAGTTATATATTGCTATTTGAGAAACTTTGTGTGGCAATAGCGCTTTTTAATTGCCATTAATAGTTTCAGGACACCGATTAAATATGTGTGTGTGTACGAGCAACTTTGAAACTTAGTTCTTCGTCTATTATGAAGAGGTAGGAGAAAATGTTAATTATATCTCCGTACTTTCTCTCGCCTCTTTGTTTTTCGTTCTCCGGTAAAGGAAGTTATGGCAGAGAAATATTTCTGTTTGAAGAACTTTATCGAACTCTCCCGTTATTATTGGAAGAATAAGCAGAAAGTAGCAGAAGGTGGAGGATGAAGATTTCCTTTCGTTTCGCCTCGCATTCTCGAGGAAATAATTTTTTCCCTACCATAGTTTACAAAATCAGAGCGAATATGTATTATGTAAATATCTACGAATATTGCCTTCTTGCTTTAGTTTTTGTTCCTTTATTCTTTTTTAATAAGAATTGCAAATTTGTATAACGCAAAGTGCTGCCTATCTTTCTTGCATTGTGAATCATAATTCTCGCCTTTCCTTGTTGTATTTTTCCATTTACATTATTTAATTTTGTATTATTCTTATTTTTGTGTTACTTTTCCACGAATAATTTGTAACCCAGCTTTCTTATATAATCCGATTAGGAATTTTTTAAAAATTTTAGAATTTTCCTAATAAAATGTGAATCGTAAAAAGACGAAAGTTTGTGATTAATTCGGTGAAAGGGCAGACAGAAAAGAAATAAGATGAACTGGGACAGTAAAGACTAAAATGGCAGAGAGCGGAAGGCAGGAGTTGCAAATTGCATGAAAGGGAATGCCGAGAATGGAAAGTAGAACGTTGAATCTGTACGCAGGCTTCTCATGTAAACCAAATCCGTGTTTAAAGTCATTCACTGACCATAACAACCTTTTACTACTACGCTTTCCATCATTGTAGTTCGGATGTTCTGTTCTGATCACTTTATGGGATGTTTGCGACGATAAATATTTTATTCATCTGTCTCGTTCGTGTTCTTCTCTTTATTTACTCAATTTTTGCTCGGTGAAAAATTCTAGTAGAAAATTCTTTCGCGAAGGCGCGTTACCGCCGATCTACCGGGCGTCGTTTGTAGGAGAAAGTAGGCGGAAGGTAAAGTTCTTAGTAACTCCCGCATGAGGTTATCGCAAGAAATGACGCACCGTTGGCCGGCATAGCTGTCAAGCTCCTCGCTGTAACTTCCACGATGCTATAAAGTTTTGCAAGAAATTGCGGAAAAAAGCACCGTCATTTTATGCTCTTATTTTTCCTGCCTTCTACTCGTCTGTTTTCTACTTCTTTGAGTCTATCATAATTAGACCGTGTTCATTATCTCTGAAACTTTTGTCTTATTTGTTACGTGTCAGGTTTACATTTTATAGGTCAGCGATTTTTCGCATTTTAAATTAATCATGTTAATTTTGTCTCGGTTCAGATAATCATCGTAATTGATTTATTGGCGAAAGGTTCTTGATGAAGACGTTACTTTTCGTATTCGCTGGATGAACGTTTCATCAATCCAGCTTCTTGAACTTTCCACGACAGTTTCAATGGTATGTAATTTGACGATTGTCGATGACACGGTGGTTCTGATCTCGGAAAATCAGCACAGTACCACTACACTCGGATAACTTATCTCTGAAAATCCCTCCCAGTGCGTTTCTTACTCTAACGACGATCAAGAAGTTTATTGTCTTCTTCGTAAACTTAAGTTTTTAGAATCTGCGATTATCCAGGATAAGACTTCTCCTGGGATTCCGTAGAATTCCAGGATTTTGTCTCTAATTTATGATCCAATAAATTAGGAATGTGGTTGTTACGTTTTTTAACGTTTACGTATTTGCCAGCTTTGTAATAAAACTAAATCGCAGCATAAACCGCGTAAAAGTAAAATAAAATATAAAAGCAGAGTAGCAAAAATATTAACATCATCTCGTCACGTAATTTCGTCAGTAACCTTTATTATATAAATAAAATAAAAAGTTGGAAAAACGCGTTCCGGGATTTAAAGGAAGACAGATTAAAACTTTTTCAATTCCAGAAGTCGATGAACCTTTCAGTCTGCTAAGAAAGATCTCGTTTCTTCTGATACAATCAAGTTAAAGGAGTTTTGGGTACCGTCGCTACTTGTCTTAAAATTAACTTAATCGAGCACACAAATATATATATAACTTTTTTAATATAAAATCACACAGATAAAATTTATACCATGGAAATTGCATAAATATTTTACGCAGTTTAAACAAATTCGCTCGTATTTTCAGATATATTACGCAGATATTTAATTAAATGTGATCGTATGCTGTGTAACGTACATGGTAAATATTCAGTTAAATTAATGATACAAAACATGAATTTATTATTAGATATATTATTTATTTAGCATTGAACGATTATTAAAATTAGTAAGTATAAATACATAGTAATAAGTTCATAGCATAAAAATTAAATTTTCAACAACAATGTTGGTGGATTAATTTGGGATAAAGACACATAATGTCGGTTAGAGATGGCTTTTGAAATACTGTCGCAAAGCGCATCTGTGCGCCTGAGGGGAGAATTTCTTTTGCGTAAAGACAGGGTATGTATACTAGCGAGCCACTCTTGTGCTCTCCATAAACAAAGCGCTCTTTATCTGGCATATTTCGAATGTCCCCGAGGTCCTCGCGAGATGTATCTCACAATGGAATTCCATTTCAAGCAGTTCGTAATGGTTATCAAAGAAGTAAAATAGATTGTTGTCGATTAAGCCAGAATGATAAAACACTTTTGTGTCCTAATTTCAAAAGGCCTACTCTGGAAAAAATATGTCGCATTCAAGAAACGTTCCGTGTCTGGCGTGGAGAAGAGACTTGATACAACATGAATGTGAAACACTTTACTTGACTTCACTTTGAATGTCGAGAACTATTAAACCAGATATTTCAGAATCTGAAGTAATTATACCAACAAGCTTTATTTTCCGATTTTTCCTTTTACATTAAACAAATGCGTTCAGTTAAGAAGTTTCTTACTTTAAACTGAAAGTAAATTATCTACGTCATAAATTAAGAAACAATACATAAGAAAATTATTAAACGTTTTTTATATAATCTCTATTTTTTTTACATATTATTACATCGCCAAGAGTAATACAGAATATTTTTTCCAGTAGTGAGGTACTGTAGTCCATTTATTTGACAATGAAAAACATTATGTAATATAACGTGTAATATGTTTATATCCATATTATTACATTGACTTCTAAATTATATCAACTTAAATGTTTGGCTTTTTCAACTTGGCAATCGACTTGTGCCAGTTGCTAGTAGAAAAGATTAGTACTAGTCAGACTTGTCAGAGATTCGCCATGCTTCACTCGCGCGCCAGTGACGCATCGAAGGAGCATATATAGGTAGGTGCGACACGGCCATGGAGTGGGTGCGGCAAACACCTACCATCCGCAATCCCGTGCCAAGGGGCCAAGGTCTCTTTTATCTTGTATATAAGTGCCAATGTCGCTGTCGTGCCAACAATGCAGAAGAGTTTTCCAGCCTAGCACTCTATGGTGCGCTATCCCTTCGACGAAAAGCTACCGGAAAAAGCTCGATTTGCATCAGCCGGCGTTCCGGTCGTTAGCTGCGACAGAAAAAAGCTACGATAGTGCAATTTGCTTTGCCTAGCCCGCGCGCTCGCGTTTCTTGCGCATCGACAAAAAGTACGTCGCCTTCGTAATGGAATTGGCTCGTGGGAATGTCAACGGTATAAAATATTTTAGAGAAGCTCTTAAGTTTGGTTGAATACGAAGATCATTACTTTAAAAAGCTTGGACATTTCTACAATCCCTCTTTAGGTTGACGAATTTTCTTGCTAATACTATTCTTAAAGATGCAATATTTTACCTTAAATCTAGAACTCACCCTTCGTACGCGTGTGTATACTCTTCTAACAGACATTTTCTTTGAGTTGCTTGTTTTATTTAAAACAAGCAACAGAGAATAACATTTTTTAAGGGGTTACATCTAATTGACATACCGAAAAATGAGACTTCTTTGGGAATTTTTTTTGAGAATACTAAAAAAGCAATCAAAATGAGGTTTAGAGGGTTTATTCTACATGTATTGAAGTATACAAAAAAAATTTTTTTATAAAAAAAGATACAAAATGGCGGCTCAGTCGTAGCTACAGTAAGAGCGCTTCTTTTTAGGCGCTCCACGGGCGAAAACAGAACTTTTTTGGATTAGCATCTGGAACAAAAAAAATTTTTTTTCATTATTTACATTAGTTTTGCTAGAGAAGTACACACGATTATTAAGAAATATGGTTTTTTCGCAAAATGTCATCATCTTGAAAAAAAATTTTTTACGATGATTTTTTACGAATTTTTTACGATTTTATAAAGAAACCATATTTCTTAATAATCGTGTATACTTCTCTAGCAAAACTAATGTAAATAACGAAAAAAATTTTTTTTTTGTTCCAGATGCTAATCCAAAAAAGTTCTGTTTTCGCCCGTGGAGCGCCTAAAAAAAAGCGTTCTTACTGTAGCTACGACTGAGCCGCCATTTTGTATCTTTTTTTATAAAAAAATTTTTTTTTGTATACTTCAATACATGTAGAATAAACCCTCTAAACCTCATTTTGATTGCTTTTTTAGTATTCTCAAAAAAAATTCCCAAAAAAGTCTCATTTTTCGGTGTGTCAATTAGATGTAACCCCTTAAATGTAAAAGTTACTTGTAGTGTTACTGTTATAATTTATCAATTTGGATTAACGAGAAAGATAACTTTTTTAAAAAAGTCATTAACTAACGCAAATAATGCGAATGCGATTGAAAATGCATTGCATTTAGATGTAATATGATTTCTGATTCATTCAAATGATTAACCATTACATATTAAAGCGAGTGACCTTTCAGCTTGGCACTACGATATAAATTTAAACAAGATACGCTTCATCGATTTCTTGTAGCATGAAACTTGTGCGGAGACACGAGTTCGCGTATCCAGCTGATAGGAAATATTGCGCGTTTATTTTTCAACGAGCAAAGACGGTCTGTCACCTCGCGAATCTTCGTTGAGATGCATCGCAACTTCCATTTCCGTTTTCATGGATACCAGCAGCTCTTCCAGGCTGCTGCGGCCACGAAGCCATTACGTTACGGCGAAGGACGGATTGGCAGATGAAATCCCTTTACTATCATCCACCGTATCGTGCTCTGTAAAAGACGGGTATGTTTTCTTATAAATGCAAGAAGCATCGCATTTTTTTTTAAATGCACTTTACGCTAGTATATCGATCTACGATAAGAATCGGTCAGCTTGAACGTATTAGTTACGTTTACTGTACTCCTTACGTTGAAATGCTTTCATCCTTTTATTTGTGACATGAGGAAAGTATCAATGTTCGTTGATGTAATGTAATAACATGTGTAATGACGGTGTAGAATATATAAAATAAAAACTATTCACGTATTAGGAAAAATCAACTTCAATTTAAATTTAGTAAAATAATATTTGAAACACTAAGGACCGATTGTTCCAACTTCTTGGTAAGCTAACTAAGGCCCAGTTCCACAATCTCTAATTAACTTCTTGGTAAGCTAACTAATAGTTAAATCATATGTTTCTCTTTGTTTCTTCTTCAAATTAGACAAAGATAAACATATGATTTAACTGTTAGGCCCAGTTCCACAATCTCCAGTTAACTTAACCGGCCGGTTATTCCATTGGAATTGACCAATCGCATTTGTCGTTAAGCAAAATTAACAAATGAGATTGGTCAATTCCAATGGAATAACCGGCCGGTTAAGTTAACTGGAGATTGTGGAACTGGGCCTAACAGTTAAATCATATGTTTATCTTTGTCTAATTTGAAGAAGAAACAAAGAGAAACATATGATTTAACTATTAGTTAGCTTACCAAGAAGTTGGAACAACCGGCCCTGAGTATATGTTATATCAATCAATCCTTTATTCACTTCAGCTACAGCCAAGAAGTGGGACTTGGTTTACATTAATATGTTAAACACTCGTACATCCATACACTTCAGCGAGTATATGTTATATATTTTTTTGAAAATACTAGTTAGAAAGGATTTGAGAATATTGTTTATGAAAAAGGATATATAAAAAGCTAAAATATAAAATTTTAATTTAAATAATTTTTTAAATGAAATATTTATTTTCAGAATTTGATTTATTAATAATAATTAATAAATCATTAATAATCAATATTAATAATAATTTATTTAATAATAATTAAAAATAATATGTCAATTTAGGTCTCTAATTACACTGAAAAAAAATCTGCATTGGAAAAAAAATTGAAAATCTTGTAGATTCAACTAGTATGTTTGTCTTGCAAAATGAATGAATTGAAATTCTTCTAGAAATCTCTAGATGAGCATGATTAATTTCTTCCTATTAAATATACTAGAATTTTTATTGTAATTTTATTACGATATAAATCAACTGCGGTTATTTTTATTAACATTAACCAGAATTCTAGCATGTTTCTTTGTTTCACATATGTTATGCGCGTAGTGAATATAACTAAAAGTTTTGCAGACCGATCGGGAAAATGTAAACCAAATCTTTATAGTTAATAAACATAAAACTCTCTATTAAACATTTTAGCTAAAAAATATCCAATTTAGTCTAATCATGATAACTAGAAATTCTGTTCAGTCTCATCAGAATGCATTCTATCATGTAAATCTTGTTGGTATAACCAAAACATTTTTCTTGGTATAGGAAAAAGAGAAACATTATAATTAAACAAAATTTAGTTGTAACTTGAATTTTGTGTTAAAATTATTGAGGGGTAAATGATGATTTTATACGTGTTAATATATAGTTACTAAAATAACATTGAAAAGAATAACAAGAAAATTGAGAACATTAATACTTTTTAAAAAGCAGCTGAATATTTTTTTCTCTCTTTTCTCAAGTCGATAAATGTTCAAAGGTTTGATGAATCCAATTCGGTTAGGCCAATTAATCTCTGAAAGATTTATGTGAGAAGTAACAAAAAAGCGTGAAAATAGTGTTACTGAGCTCCTGAAATTGATAATGACAGGAAGTATGGTGTTCGGTCGGTTTTTTGCATGAAGGCTTTAGGATGCTCTCCATCGATCTTCTCCACAGAATACAGTCTCTCGGCACGCGAAAGAGCCCAAACGATTGAACATTAAAATCGCTCCGCTCTGCAAAGTGATTAAGCTTATGTTAATTGAATCTTCAGGAATAGACTAGAGCTCTAGAGCAGCATACGCCTGCATAGAGCTCCGGCGTGAGAAATATCCATTTTGGTGGATTAACGCGTTTTACGCCACGAATTCGCGATTAATTCGTTCTCTAAAATGCGCTTTACGCGTTGCATGTCAAAGACCCGTTTTCATTTAAAGCGAGATTATTCCTATGTCTGAAATCTGGGATTAACGGTGGCTTTGTGCAACACTACCCAACCAAATTTGGCAGACGTTTCAACTCACTTCAATTTGTTCTCCCAGCTGGATCATTTACCAACAAGGGCGAGTCGTATTCTCTGTAGTGTTAGACGCCGAGGGATTAAACATAAATTTAGCGTGACACTGTTAGTAGCAATGCGGGTTTATCTAATTTCAAACAGCACATCAGTCTGTTATATTTAATACGAACAAGTATCTCAAATAAAATTGTTAGAAAATAATATTGCAATCATAGAATTCTACACTGTGCAGTTAGCAAATAGTATGATAAACTGTGACGGGCAAATCCGGGAACATTCGTTCCTTTCAACCCATTTCGCATATGCAACTTTGCGAGGATCTCACCGGAAAATATTACATTTGCGCTTCACTAACTGTAAATTTAATGTTATGTTCCTGCGTCATTACATCGAATATTCAGCAATGTTATGACACTTTATATTTATTAGGTATATTTTTATAACATTTTTATAACGATCTATATTTTATAAAAAATACATTATAGTTTTACAGATTAGAATAAGAATTCTCATAACACGCTTCAGGATATTCTTATAAAGAAATCGGGCACGGAATTAAAGATATTTTTACTTCTGATAATTCATTATTCTCGACATTTTAAATAAAGATAATCGCTGCAATTATCGCTTTGCACTAAAATTATTAACTCTCAAGGTCTGAAATATCTTCATTCGCAATGAAACATGGCAATGCAATTGTCCCGTTAAGAATTCTCGACGAAAATTTCTTGTTTTTTTAATTAGGTGGTGGGAATTTATTAAACGAACCACGCTTAAGGAATGCCGCGAGAGAATTTCGATGGAAAAGACCTTATGACTTTTAAATCTCTGCGTTTCACTGCAAAGAATAGACGTTCCAGTTTGCGCGTAAACAGAAGCTCTTTAATTAAAGATGCAATTAAGACGTAGAACTTCGCGGTACTCATTTCCGTCTCTTCGAATTTTGTTTTGTGTTCCGGTCGAAACAGATTAAGACGTCACTGTATGAGCTAAGCTGTCTTATTTACATAGTACAATATTATCGAGGGCGAGCACCTTTCACATGAATAATAATGTTGTTTTAATTGTGCATTTATAAATCACGTTACCGTTTTTTAATGAAAGGTATTCACGAAAAATATTCATAGTTCCTTTTACGATAAATGAAACGCTATTAAAACGTTACATTTTATTGATTTCATTTGTTACTGAATTATACGGTTAAAACATCGTAATGGTTTCTACTTCAAAATTTACCTGCTGTTTTTTGGGACTTACACGTTGCACGGAATATAGAACTGAATATTTTAATGGATTTTAATGGGATATATTATTGCAGGCGACATTGCTAACGTTCCAACGGTATATTGCGCAAAAAATATGGCGTAAAATCGATATGATATTTTCTCCGTTAGGTGCGCCAAATGTATTGATTTACCTAAAGATACTTTTTAATTTTATTAGATAAAAATATTTCAATAAAACTATAATAGATATTGTTATAAATATTAAATTAAAAAATAATTATGAAAAATAAGAATGAAATATATTTTTTTCAATTTTATTGAAATAAAAATACTTCTCGTAATGTTTAGTTTTACACTCGGTGTCACATATATGAAGACCCGGGGAAAAAAAACAAAGAATGTCAATTTTATTAAAAATAAGATATAGTGTCATTTTGTAGCGTTTAAGAGATACTACAAACTGATGTACATCTTGGATTAAAAACTGTATTAATCAGTGAAAAAATGAAGGTAGAACATTTGGATATAAAGGAAATAACAAACTTTAAAATTTATTTTACTTAAAATATATAAAACTGAGTAAAAAGTATTAATCTGACATTTCTTGTTTTTCCCCCGGGTATTTATATGTATACTTCAATTAAATATCATCATTTGACTGCATCATAGATCAGATCACCGCGACTGTCCGGTATTTCAATGAAGATCAAACAAGAATAAGAAAGCAAAATGAGAAGGCCAAAGAATAAGAAAAACTGACTGTCCTATTGTACTCAGACTCTTGGTTGACAATCCCAAACATTCAGACTTTCCACAAACTGCTTTTCACGCGAGTCTCGTAAAGGCGTGTGTCCTCCTCTTAAGAGCAGAAATACGAGCGCTCAACATTACTGTCGCTCGAGTTGCCGCTGCAGCTTTCTTCAAAGTTCGCCGTATTTCTTTCATATTCCGTGTTCTATTCACGGACGCAGGCAGTCCGCGATCTTTACCTCAGTTACTATTCAGACCGATCAGCAGAAAAATATCTATAATCCGGAAAACAAGGTCGCCACAATTTCATACGATCTCTACACTTTTTTACATTTTTTTCCATCTAGGCACGCAAAAATACAAATTCTGCTGCTGTTTGAATCTACTAAAAATAATATTAGACCAATAAAACAGAAAATTGTTTTAAACGTAAAGTTAAAAAATATATATGAATGTTAATTATTAATATGTGTATAATATGTGTATAATCTTGTTAAATTTAGGTTTCAATCACATTCGTTTATTGTTGATTTAAAGATACTTTTCAATCAGTTTTGTTGTAAAAGCTTAAAAAAATTGCTCTATATATATTTTTTTTACATTGATTTCTTAAATTTATTTAACTACATTAATGCAGAAAATTATATGAATGCTTTTGGGGCATGTATATCTAAAGCGATAGAAAATACAGATTTATGTTACGATAGTTTTGCGTGCATCAATCGATTTGCATGATGTCGAAGGCTGAGCAGCGATATACATTATGCATTCCTATAACACGCTTATATATTGTATCACGTCAATACCGTATGGGATCGGCAGCGTATCTTAACTATACACATCGACTATCGAGCGTATCCAAAAAGCGCTTTCGCATATGAACTACATATTACTGACTTTTTCAGCAACTTCATTTCCAACAGCAAATACGAGCGGCTTTCATATGGGTCGAAACATGTAGATGTAGAGGAAAGCCGGATAGTATCGAACACTTTAGGTTTTTGTGTAAAACTGAACCAACAAGGATACAAATTTTACAAAACAAAGAATATGATAAATGCTTTTAATAAATGTCTTAAAAGATAACTATAATTTTGAGAAAAATATGTATAGAAAATTTACAAAAAAGTGTTAAAAAATGTTAATATATACAAAATATTGGCGAGTAGTCCCGGACGGTATTTAAAATACTGGTACTTATCGGTACTTACTGGTATTTACCTTCTATGCCTTAAAATGTAAAGAAATGTATGGAAGATATTATACATAAATATATCAAACACATTGATAATGTCTCATAAATTGTATAAGAAATTAAATAAACTCACCAATCAATACTGTGCGGAATCCGGAAAATACGATGAAACAGTGAAAAACACAAAGAAAACAAAAACTTTCTCGTTGCGTCATTCATGCTCTATTGAGCCCTATTTAATACCGTATGTCCAAATCAACTATGTATAAAGTTCTAACAAAGAGATAGTGTTATATAGATTGCTATCTATCTCCGTTTTTCATAAACTCATGATGTCCGGGGCTACTCGCTCTCTGAGGCTACACGACTGTCCCCTATCTTTTTTTTTCATACTAGCTGTGCGAATGTATCGATTATGCATAAAGATTGTTGTGCGTTTCATGGTTACTGACCGATTATTCGTATTTTCATCTGTATAAAAATCCTCCTCCAGGCCTCAGCAATTAATTTATTGTTCCGCAGCATGTCGTTACGCGCGCGATTTATATCACCCCATTGAACGAACAGTGATTGGCAGCTACCAATTGGCATTGTCCGCAGGTCATTCCAAAATAGAAGCCACGAAATATAAACGAACGCGTTGATGTATTTATATAAAGTCAATTTCGAAGCAATGGCCGAGAGCAATGGAAGTGAGATGGAAAATTTGTAATCGCATACGCTTTGTTATCGAAAGCGATATTGAATAATTTGATGACTTAATAATGATTTTAATTTTTTTCTTGAATAAAAAAATGATGAAATAATATTTAAAAAATAATCCGAATTTTTTTCATCCTAAATTTTTTTACGATTTTCCATCTTGTAATATATCTAACTAAATATCACACGGAAAAAACGATAAGGTTACCACAACCACAATAATAGTAACATTTGGTACAGCCACGTCCTGTGGTTGTCACATTCACATTGATGTGAAGGCAACTATATGCATTTGGTACAGCAAACATAGTGAATGTTGAGACAAACATAGTGAATGTTGAGACAAACATATATAGATGCACTACACAAAACAATGTGAATGTGACAACCACAGGACGTGGCTGTACCAAATGTTACTATTATTGTGGTTGTGGCAACCTTATTGTTTTTTCCGTGCAGGGTTGGCAAAAAACTTGTTTTTTTATTTTAAACAAAAAACGTTTTTTTTTTGTTTAAACCAATGTTTTTTGTTTTATTTGTGTTTTTAAAGCCTGATCTACAATGTGCTCTTTGTTTCCTGTTTCTTAGAAATTAATCCAATCCTGTTCGATTATTCTTCTTAAAATCAACTGCAATTGGTTAATTTCTAAAGAAACAAGAAGCAAAGAGCACATTGTAGATCAGGCTTTAGTAACCCAAAAAACATGTTTTAAACAAAATAAGCATGTTTTAAACAAGCAAGAAAAACATTTGATAGCTTTGAACTGTGTGAATATTTGAATTTTTCGCTAGAGTCTGTATAATCTGATCTTTTAAAAAAGTTGTTTTTTAGTTGAGTAGTAGAAAAAACTACTATTCTTTATTAATATATATAAAACTATATTCTTTATTTTATTTTGAGTATTTTAATTTAAAAGTAGGTATTTAAAAAATATACCTAATATGCAATGACTGCAATGCAATTGCAATATGTTATCGTTACCGTTCATTTTTTTGTACTTAAATGTTTACTTTTTAGTTAAAGGATTGTCCTTATTTTATTTATTATTTGCAATGGGTGCTAAAATGCAATGTGTTATGGTTCATTTTTTATAGTTTGTAGTTTTTAGATGAAAAGGAAGAACTGAATTTTTTTATTTTTTTTTATTTATAATTTATGTGGAGAGTTAAGCAACAATGAGACTACTTAATAAGAATAGGAACCAATGTATTATATATTAAATATTATTACCTAGATCTACTGACCTCTGCTATGAATTATGTACTATTAATTTAAAATGTTAAAATGTAAAGTCAGTCAATATCTACTAAGTAGTCTTTATTGTATTGATAATTATTTAATATCAAAAATAAATATTCTGCTAAACTAATATTCATCTTATCATTTTTATTTCATTCTTTATATTTTTATATCTATATGTTACATAAATATAGATAAAAAACTAAAACAAAACTTTTTACAACATACACATCTATTAGTTTTTGTTTTTTTTACAGTTTTTTTTTCAAATAACACTTTCTTTTTCACATATTTCAGTTGCAATGTTTTAAACAGTTTTAAACTACTGTTTAAAACAAAAAGTTTAAAACAGTATCGACTGTTTTAAACAAGTTTTAATCAAACAGTTTTAAACACATTGTTTAAAACATGCCACAACTCTGATAAATATAAAAGATTACTGATACAAAAAAAGAAGTTTAAATTATAAAAATTCTTTTTAATTTTTGAATAAATTGTAGAATATTTTTTAATCAATTAATAAATGAAAATAATAAAATATTTTTTAATGAATTAATAAATGAAAATAATAAAATTAAATAAATCACGCAGAACTAGAATGTGATTCTGGTGTGATGTTTATTTAATCTTTATTCAAGCATTGTTAAGTGATTAATGTAAACAATATTATATAATTAATTTTAAAAAATGTTTAAAATATACTACGTCATTAAAAATATAATATGTACACGCTCAAGTTGCAATGCATAATTTATTATGTGGCGAAATAAAACATTCTAAAACGCACATAATGTTATGGAAATGGCCATTGAATAAGGCTCTCATAAAAAATCTAGTACAATTTATTCGCTACATTGATATGCATATCTACCGGAATAGCTTGTGTACAAAATTGCTGCTCTTTAAAAATGATGAAAATTTGCACAGTATTTTTCATAAACTGTAATCATTGCATGAAAATCATGGTAAACACTGCTTGAAAATCATTTTATATATGCGGGATAAAACTCAATCTTGATAGAATCGTTAGCAGATATGTGACTATTTTATCGTTGGGGATTGTTTAATATAGTTTCGTGTGCCATTTCAAAAATGAACGCTTTACGGGAATGCTTTCCACGATACTATTGTATAGCCCTCCGCTTGAGCACACATAATCGTTACGAAGCAAAGCGTCGATCCTGCTACAATGGAGTCTTCGTTCACGCCCAACGAAATGTAGCCTTTATTCAGAAACAATGGAACTGTTACCAGATGCGAACTGTGGAACGATTCAATATAATATAGAAAGTTTCTTTGTATCAAATAAATAGAATATTTGAAGATCGTTTATAATAGTATAAATTAAACAACCCTATTTTTCTACTCTCTTATATATTAAAAGACGGAAAAAATATGTAAATAATATCTCTTTATATTAATGATTAATTATGAGAAGTAAATAATCATGTATATCTCAAGCACAAAAATTATGTATTGAAGTTGTATCAAAGAACGTACACTACATACATACATCATACATCAGTGCTGTCCAGATTTTGTAGTTTTGGACTTGGAATTGAAATGTGTCGATGTTCACATGCCCGTTACTACTTTTCACTTCATAGCTGTTTTCTTGTAGCGCGCGACTTTTGGTCTCAGGGATGAGACTAGTCTGAAATCGTTAAAAGTTTTCGACGTGTATTATTTATTACTAATATTATATAAGATAGATATTATTATTTTTAATATATAAAATTATAAAAGATACATGAATATACTTAATAATGTGCATATTAAGAATAATAGTATCTTGTTATATTATAAATAATATATTTTGAAACAGTGAATGATACACGTCAAAAACTTTTAACGATTTCAGACTAGTCTCGTCCCTGAGACCAAGAGTCGCGCGCTACAAGCAAACAGCTATGAAATAAGAAGTAGGAACGGCAATAGGCATGAACACCGACACATTTCAATTCCAAGTTTAAAACTACAAAATCTGGACAGCACTGTTATATATGAATTGCCACTTTATCTGATTGATTTTGAGATCTTTAATAAAAATAAAATAATCACTAAAAATAAGACGATCAATAAATGTAAGGATACTAAAGTTATGTGAAATAACAAACTTCATTATGCCAAGTCTGATAAACTGAACTGATGATATCTCTTTATGGTCAGAAATGTATGTATAATTAACTTTGATATATAAATAAACTAATTGTAAAATGCCCGGGCGTGATCATTACTTATCAATGCATATAGTTTACCGCAATCAATAATTGTGGCCAATAGTACACCAATCTAACACTGACTAAATGATACGGGACAGTGGGCGCCCAGTTGGCGATCAACCGCCAGTCTGATCAGCATAGAATTACGGCAGGAGTTCCGGAAGTGTGCAGTAACAAGCTGTACAATACAACGCTACGATACCGCAACAATAACGGTAACGTGCCTCACAGATCGAGAACAATGTTATGCAGCTTGGAGACAAATACTGTTCGGTAAGTTAAATGTAACTGTCTTTGAGTAGTCCGAGATAAGCTACACGTACTGACTTTATGGCCGGCCAGAGCTTAGACGAGAAAATGTTTCACATTATATATACGTATATAACTGTAAAGTTCTTGTGTACTCAAGGGTGCACTTCGTACATACATACAAGTCTTCTACATGTGCAAATCGTGTCGCTAGCCGATATTAGTTGCGCATAGGGAGAGCTTCAGAGTTAGCCGGATTGTGGACGAGGGTATTTGATGTCTGGTGTAGTACACTCTGATGTATACTTATTACATGCAATAAGAATTTTTGCAAATGCTGTTTGTGTTTTATCATTAATTTTGCATAGCTTCTTAATTAAAGATTGAAACTGATATAGATAATTTTGATAAGTTCGATTAGCAAAACTATATAGAAAAATGCATCTTGTGCAAATCTTACGGAGAGACATGCAGATGATTTTCAGATACTCCTACCATTGAAATATTTCAAAGACTGATGTCAAACTTCTCATCTGTGTTTTCAGTGATCTAAAATCGATACAAGAGCGCAATATCTCAATACTCGTTCGCAATGACTGCCATCTCATTTTTACTGTTATATCAATAATACATTTAAATCTCGTTGAGCTTATAGAGAGTATTTCTTTCTAATGTGGTATATTTTAAATATTAAACAGTTTAGCTATGCGTCAGTGTTTCACGAGTGTTTCGAAGTATTCCGAGTTGCAGTGTCAAATAGTATATTACATGAACTTTCCCGAATGTAAATAGGAAACGTTTGTAATCTCGATGTCGGTGAGGTAGTAAAATGCATAACCATTTGAGGACCGCGCTTGCAGACAATTGTAAGCACAAGGCCGTGCTTACAATTCGTCTCTGAAGAAATTTCCTGGCTATTCTCAGCTGGGAAAAACGAAGCATGGAAATGGTCGTTTCCGCGCGACCGTGGATCACCGGGACGCCGTCAGAAATTGCACAAAACGTTAAGCTTCTCCGGTATACATCGAGCGCGCTAACCACTTGCGATTCATATTTCAAAGGATAAACAAAAACGTCCGGAATAGAGGTGCGATTGGTTTGCTCCGAATTTTGCTTCCCGCTTGTTGCGACAGCGCGAAATTATTTTGCGAGGCTGAAACGCCGCGCGATCTCGTGATAAACCATCGTGATTTTATTTCGATACGTCCGTCGCTCTGAGTTATTTAACTATAGACTCGTATTTCTCTAACGCGTGAATTCAGCGCGGAATGTTATTGCAAGCGAGTGAGAAATTGGTAGCGTTTTATTATAATATTTATTGGATCCACTGAAATTGTATCCCTCAAATACAATTACACTAGACAATTACTACTATTGTCAACACATTCGTAATATACATATATGTACATGTTTCTGCTTTTTATATCTTTTATTTTTTTCATGTCATTTATTTGAGATCAAACATTTTAATTTACAAATCACATTTTATAATTCTGATACTGGCTGTAATTAAAGTATTTATTTAATATAAAGTGCACGGAAAAAACGATAAGGTTGCCACAACCACAATAATAGTAACATTTGGTACAGCCACGTCCTGTGGTTGTCACATTCACATTGATGTGAAGACAACTATATGCATTTGGTACAGCAAACATAGTGAATGTTGAGACAAACATAGTGAATGTTGAGACAAACATATATAGATGCACTACACAAAACAATGTGAATGTGACAACCACAGGACGTGACTGTACCAAATGTTACTATTATTGTGATTGTGGCAACCTTATTGTTTTTTCCGTGTGGCGAATACAAATTCGCTATGTTTTGTTAATTAGGAATAAATTAGCTGTATGATGTATGACCTTTAGACCTTCATGATTATATTATTTCAATGAGCTCATGCCACGGAAAGAACGGTTTTGCTGAAGTCTCTAAAAATTTGACCAGATCTGAAAATAATTTTGTTAGACCATCAAAAGTAACTACGTGGGACGCTCAAACATTATAATAATGCTACAAAAAGTTTTAATATTCCAGCAACTATTTTGGGCGTCCTACATAATTATTTTGATGGCCCAACAAAATTATTTTTAGATTTGTATCTGGCAAAATTTTTAGATATTTCAGTAAAACCATTCTTTCCGTGTCTTAGTAGCTCTTATTACGTCGAGTTTATATTTTTGTAGCTCTCATTATATCGACGTTATCATGTATATTCTTCTTTTTTTATTCTATTTACATATTTTTTCATGTTACGTAATGTAGCTGTAATTAGCCACAACTTACAAATAATAGTATAATAGATATAAAAGCGTATGTATAACCATCGTTTTGCCCCGCCTCTTTTATTTCTCTTATACAAATTATTTCAGAATATACACGTACAAGTATACTCTGGACCGACTTGTATAAGAGAAATAAAAGAGGCGGGGCAAAACGATGGTTATACATACGCTTTTATATCTATTATACTATTATTTGTAAGTTGTGGCTAATTACAGCTACATTACGTAACATGAAAAAATATGTAAATAGAATAAGAAAAGAAGAATATACGATGCAAAACATATTTCATAAATAATTTTACTATTATATATATATATATATATATATATATATATATATATATATATAAAGTAAAATTATTATTTATACAAGTATATTCTAAAACGACTTGTAAAAACTTGATGTAAAACGATGTTATAAATCCATAGGACTCTACCAAAGTTTGATATATTTCTTATAGCTTTATCTAACTCGCACCAGAGGATACTTTTTCAAAGTTTTACGCATAATGCACTCGTATACTTTAATGCAGCAATACATTATACATTAGTAAGTGAACTAGTGTAAACAGAAATGTAGTGACTATTTATAGATATCGTATACACGTGCGCGTAGTTTTTTCGTATAATATATGAAATATTTTTTGTTATACACACAATGAATTTCTCCAATTACTGTATAATCTACGGATTCTTCATAAGCGACCTGAAAAACCCCGAGATACCGATTTTCATGCAAATCGAATGAATTTTCATCTACTCCAGCCGCTATATTGGAGCGGCCATTTTGAATTTTTCAAAAGGCCGCGTTTTTTCTTAAACTACACATGAAAACGAAAATTTTAAGGCTTCAAACGTCTTATTTCGACTTCATAAATTTTGCCGAGGCGC
>NJRQ01000101.1:387270-413926 GCA_003063805.1 Aphaenogaster ashmeadi
TTTTGTTGAATAGTGTATATATAACATCAAGTAATATAAACACGTTTTATTAATACACTTTGTTTACACTTTGTTATTATTACCTATGTTAAGCATATTATTGATTTATTAATCAGTCAATTAAGCACAAAATAAATGAATTAATCTGTCTAATAAAACGTCTAAAATTAGATCCAGAGCAAGTAAGCGAATGGGAACAAACACGAATGAGATCGGCGGCACCGTTTGCACTCGTTGAAGCAAGTTATTTATTGGTGTTTGTTCGCGTTCGCTTGCTTAGTCTGGATTTAAGGAAGCATCGCTTGAAAAGTAAAATGGTCGATAAGGGAAAAAAGAAACAAAATGGAGAGAAGCTTAATAAGAATAAAACGAACAACCGCGAATGGTAAACTGGACGATGAAACATGGTGCTAAAGGAAAGGTAACCGGCGGTAAAAGGGTGAATAAACGTGCGAAACGAGGCGCCTTTTAAAGAAGACTGTTCGATCGGACGAGCTTTTGTGATTTTCCAACCGGAAGAAGATCAGAAAGCAGAATGGGATCTGCGCGCGGGAGTAGTCTTTCGTGGAAGTTAAGTAACAAAGCTTCGGAACCATATCGACGTAGCCGGAGGTTACTGTCCTTTCTCCCGATAGGGCGGATGTGTTCCGACTTTCAAGTGCTGAAAAAGGGACGAAAAAAAAAGAAAAAAAGCTATTTTAGAATAGGAATCCTTAACGTAATAGGTTTTGGCTTTTATATTGCAAATCTCTAAATATTTGTGAAAGCATATTGAGAATTAACATTTTCACTTTTTAGTTTCTTGCGTTTAACGATCTCTCGTAGAAAATAAAATAAAGAATAATTATATTTATCTAGCTATTATAAATCGTATTATTTTATTATATTTATTATATGTATTCTAGTAAGATGGGAAGAGATATTACAAAGCGAAGAAATTCAACCACAAAATTTTGTCAACAAAGTTTTTTCATAAAATTTTATTTTCACGAAAGATATGTGTAGGATATAATTTCTTCTCCGCTAGGATTTAGTTAATTATATAAAAATCTCGGATAAGATGTCGTTTTCGTGATTCGAATTTTTTATCACCAGTTAGAAGGAACTTCTCGGAATTCGTTTCATATCCCTGCGCTATATAAAGGACATACAGGGCACTCCGATATCAAATTATTTGTAGGGAAGCGTGAGTCGATTGTAAGACGAACCTACAGAAATCAGGATGTGCCTTGGAATACCGAGTGCTCTTTGGCGTGTAAGCTCGCAAAGGCGAATGCATATGCGTCGAAATGGAAGTGCTTCTTTGGGAACCGCGTGTGTTAGAAGATACCTGATGGCTTGCGAATACGATCTTAGATGCTCCGCATCAACTCATGTCTATCGCCTTTTTTGCTTCTCTCTCCTTTCTTTTTTCCCCGTGACAAAATGTCACATAGTCGCCCACGTGAATCGCGTAAATCTCTGTGCGATTGGCTGGAGCTACGCATGGAATTCGATTATCTCGGGTAAAGCTGGGCGACGAGGATGATCGGAGTGGCGAGAGCGAAGGTCGTGAACGACATTGGACTTCGTATAGATTGGCAAACAGATAGGTAGCCGATATTTATTATTCTAAAAGAATAGGGCTTTAAGCGACATAATGAATTGCAAATATTATTCATATCAAGATTATGATAATATAATCGCATTTGTTCTGCGATGGGATTTGTGGACTGTTTTGCGCCTCACGTATATAGACAATCAAACAGCAGTACAGAACTTGTTATGGAAGATGCTTGGAGATTTAAATTCTTAAAACTTTCAAAAATTTTCCTGTTTCTGTAACATTAATTCTTCGTATAATGCGAAAAAAATATTAATCTTGAAAAAACGAATACTACTCTCTTAATAGAGATTGTTAAGAAAAAGAAAGAGAGAGAGGAAGTAGAAAGTTAGAAAGACATTATTGTATAAGATGGCGATAATGAATCGCAAAATATTTTTTATTTCAGACAATCAACGCAATGTATTATAATTCATATAGTAGTCTCAGCTTTAATTTTCATACGGAAAACCAAGTGTGCGTGACTGGCGAGGACGAGATAATGGAATGGAATTACGATCGTGCCAATGAAAACAATACCTCGGTCGTGCACATGCCGCACGATGTCGACGCTCCATCGTAGATCGAAATGTGCCGTTTGCGTTTACTGTAAACCGGAATGTCACACTTTCATAAATCTACGAATGTTCTAAAAACCGCGCAACATATTTTATATACATATACCGTAATATGTATGCTTACAAAAAAGACTGCAGAGCAATTATATATTCCTTAATCATTTACATTTTATATTTATACTCTATAAAATATAAATAACATATTTTAAAATTACTGAAATTTCTTTAGATATAAACAGTAACACTGTTCTGAAATAGTAACATTGATTTAAAAGAACATTAGTTTTTTTCAACAATTTAACTATTAGAAAAGGTTAAAGGCCAAGGAACGAGCGCAAAATTAAAAACAACGATGTTATAAATTAAATCAATAAATAAATAAATAGTTTAATATCATATGGTAGTTAAAATAATAAAACAAAGTCCGTTTCGACTGCACAGAGTCTTCTTCAGCACAGACAATAAATAAATTCATGTATAAAATCAATAAATTAAATTCATAAGTGTGTTATAATAAGACAAGGAAAAAAATTAATAACACTTAAATAACAATGTAAAAATATCACTAGTGAGAACAGTATGGTATATCTCTACCATGCTGTTCTCACTAGTGATATTTTTGCATTGTTATTTAAGTGTTATTAATTTTTTTTCTTGTCTTATTATAACACACTTATGAATTTAATTTATTGATTTTATACATGAATTTATTTATTGTCTGTGCTGAAGAAGACTCTGTGCAGTCGAAACGGACTTTGTTTTATTATTTTAACTACCATATGATATTAAACTATTTATTTATTTATTGATTTAATTTATAACATCGTTGTCTTTAATTTTGCGCTCGTTCCTTGGCCTTTAACCTTTTCTAATTTTGCTTTGCAAACACGAGCTTGATTCTAATTTAGCATTTAATTTAATTATTACCAATCATTGTTATAATTAATTAAAGTCTTATTAAATGTTTGTTGTGAAATAGTATCTGACGGAGCACATATTTCATGATAACAAGACATTGAAATAATCTAAAAGTTTTATAATATATAAAAATTTATTTAATGTTAGAACTTACGTGTCCTAAAAGCTTAAATTACAGCCTGTATTATCTTAGAAATGAAAGAAATTTCCAACGGAGGATAAATCGGAGAATACTAAGGTGAATGCGCGGCATGTCTTTGCGTATGAAGAATGTGAAAACGCGTTTTTGAGATACGTGAGGATGCGTGCAAGAATCCGTACACGGATTTCGCGTTTCGAAAAGTGGAGTCTAGATTTATCTGCCATGTGACCCAACAATAACGGGCCCACATAAAAGCGAGCGATATCTTATTTTCTACTTTGCTCCAAGTTCTCGTATAATCCAATATACCCTTTTTACGTTGCCGTAAAGCATTGTCATTCCCAACGGCATTCATTTTTTTTAAAAGCTTTTGTCTTTCTTTTAGATTGATCTTTCTTCTTAAAACATAAAGTCGGAAAGATTTTAGATTTTACTTGATACGTTATTTTAATAAATAGATATTTTTTTGGGTTTTCAATATGTGAACAAACAAAATGACTTCTTAATTAACATATATAAAATTTTACATTTATTTAACAAAATATATTTATTTGCATATAAATTTTCTAAAACACAGATTGCTCTATATTATAGCAAGACTTAATATATAATTAGATTTAAACAATGTTGCGGCTTTATGTAAATTAATTAAATATATTTATCAACTTATCAATTTAATTTTTACGCAATATGAAATTGATAATATTATAGAACATCAGCTACATTACTTTATAAAAATATAAATTAGGTATTACATATATTATAAATTTCATATATGACAATTATTGTATTGATTTTTTCATCGTCGACTTATTTTTCTTTACCGAAGAAATATGGATGACCAAATGTCAGACTTTGAAAAGTCTGTCCGTGTACTAGTGCCCCTCGCCTGGTAGTCCTCTCATTTGTAGAATCGTATCATGACAACGGATTTATCCTTGAGGCGTCGCCGGGTGTAATGATCACAGAAAACATGGTTCGCCACTTTTACCGCGTACGCGCCTAGGGATTACCCGATTTATCTTCTTTATTCGGCATTCTCCGGAGCTACTTGCACTGGGAGGGGGGGAGGGTATAAGAGCGCACGCAGCCCCCCAATGTCAGATGATACGACGTGGGATCCCTTCGGTGTGTACCGTGTCCCTGGAGTTCGCTTTTGTCTTATTGAATTTATCGTCTCGTCGGGTCTAACTTTGTATGGAACTGCAATGGCGGCCCACCCTCTCGCTCCATCAAGTTACTCGCGTCCGTCGGGACGACGAAGGGCGGCGGAGGGTGGGAAAGAATGGCGTAAAAGCGTGAGATGGCACAGCAAAGGCAAGTAAAAGGAGAATTTAAGGGTGGCCAATTTATGGGTAGCAACGGCACGAGGAGTATCATTTCTCTGATAAGGAAGCATTAGCGGCTAGATCTTTCGTGCTGTTGCTTATTTAGGGTCGAAGGGTGAAAATAGAATTTATTGGTCGATCGAAGTACGACAGGCAAGTTATTATGAGGGTTTATCGCGTTTTGTATACAGGGTTGTTAATGAATGTGATTAATTCCATCGACATTATAACGGTAAATATCGAGCTAAGTATCTAACGTGCCATTTATCGTCTCTCGACCATATGTTCGACGAAAGATTAAGAATTTGATGCTGGCAAAGTATAATTAGCCCATGATTAGTAAATATACATTATATTGCAAAGTAACGATTTTTTAATATATTTTCTTATACATAATAATTTTTATTATTTTGCAGAGACATTACGGTTATTATTGCAAAAACATCATATATTTGTTTGTTGTAATAAAAAATAACTAAAAGTTTATGACATTTTGAAACACTATATTCATGATATTAAACAAAGTTTTGTATTAAGTTTTCTTCAGGCGCTATGCCAATATTGTGCGCTTTTAATTTGTTCTCCTTGATTACCTTCTTTGATTGAAAAGATATTATCGTATCGTTCAAGGCGTAATTACGAGAATACTCTCAGGCAATAATCTTGAAACATTTATTGAAACGTTTTTGTTGCGTTTAATGAGTTCATTGCACATGATTGAATTGCTATGACAATCCTGCCCTTCATCATTTCGATTTTCAAAGGTTTGTCACGATGTCCATGTCGTTTTATTTGAGAGAAAAGAGAATCGATGAATCCCTTGGTATGGCGTGGCACGCGATGAAAATCGCACTTTTCCTTCGAGACAGACAACTCAGGGCGACCTTTGTTGGCTCGTAATGGAGCAATAAAACGATCCAAACGAGCACTGCCTTCGTAATGAGAATTTCTTAACTTCTAACGAAGACTTTGAAAACGAGGCTCGAAGTTTGCACGTTGGAAATTTGCGCAGCGACGAGTGACAAGACTGCGAATTTTCTCTATTATGCTGTCAGTATTAAGGCTTTGTTATTATGATGTTTAAATTTCAAATGCCAAAATTTCGACGTTATTTATTGCGCATGTATCGAGTTATTACTGTGAAACATGCAATAAGATAAATGTTATGTTGAAAAGACAGAATACTTCCATTGAACTGATAGTAATTAGAGAATAATTAATTGAAAAGCACATATATTTACACATATGCTTTTTATATTTGTAGAAAATATCTAGAAAATATCAAAGCGCAAAGTATCTTTTATAAAATATCGTCTTAAATTATAAATAATTTGTTATAATTTATTATAACGTAAAAGAGAGAGAGAGCGAGAGAGAGAGAGAGAGAGAGAGAGAGAGAGAGAGAGAGAGAGAGAGAGTCATTTTGTACGTTGATATAGAGAGTGACAAAATATAATCCCTTTTTAAATATCTGCTTTTTATAATTTTTACTTTCAGACAGTGAATTAAATTTTATAACTTTCCGAGTTCAGCAACTTATGGCAATTTATTCGCCGGTACTTAAGTCATAAATAACAGTTTCTCGGTTGTAACGTTGGTCGTTCTTGATGTCGTGGTAAAAGAAATGGATGTTGAAGCGCTTTAATCGTTTTTCTAGGTGGATAACCGACATTTATTCGCGTTCACTTGGGAAAAGACACTGTAGATGGATCAGACAGCAAAGAGAATACAGAATAGGAAAAACTAAATGTATCTGTAACAAGGGTTAAAATGGTATCTTTTAACCCTTGTTAAAAGAAAGAATGCTTTTCTTCTTACAGTTTTTAGTACGTCTAGTCTTTTGTAAATTTACTGTTCTTTCAAGCCTTTAACTTACATTAACGTAGTTTAAAAGAAATGTTCTCGGTCTGAAAGCTTAGCTTGTGATGATAGATAACAATTTAACTCAGCATTTAATTTTGTAATTTTGGTGTAAATTTCAAATGTAAATTAGAGTAAGTAGTTTAATGGAATAATAATAATAGCATATTAATATGTTTATTATAATATTAATGTTTATTTTATATTTTATGTTTATTTTATATTAATATGTTTATTAATATGTTTATTTGTTTATTTTGTTCATTTATAAACACTACACTGCAAATCCAAGCGTGTTATTTAGCTGAAGCTCTTCTTACACATTTCTTGCCGTTTTAAGTCATGTCATTTAACACGATTGAACGTATTAATTTTTAATTTAATACGATTAAACGTGTTAAATGACGTAATCTAAAATGGTAAGAAACATATAGAAAGAGCTTCAATCAAATGTGTCATTTCTAGATGTTTATGCGTGTAAAAATAACACGCTTGGATTTGCAGTGTAAACACGCGAATTTTTCTACTAATATATATCTACATGGTATAGCCTTTTATTTAACTCAATAATATTTTATTTAAGCAAAAGGCAAAAAAAGAAACATTACATATTTGAATCTATATCTATTGCACATTGTTCCACAATTTTTTGCTACTAATGGGAGTATCTGTGCGTAAACAACTAAATTGCAGTATTCAATTATTAATATACATATCACATTAATTGCATCAAAATCTCAACATGCTACGATAATAATAGTATAAAAATAACCAATATAATTAAAGAGAGAAGTAAGGAATAATGTGGATACCTTACGTAGAGCATCGTGAGTAATCTTATTATTACCCTAACTATGAGAATAATGATATATATGCGGGATATTCGCCACGATTTAAAATAGAGTGGGCCACCTGCGTTATTTCTGCTGCTCAAGTAACATGCTAGGACTTGAAAAAAAGGTTAAGAATTATGTAGGAACACAAGTTAAGAATTTCAAGACGCCATATAGTCAGGTGCGTGTGAAGACATTGATGGTGTTTACTATAAATTGTCAATGTCTATCGCGATCCTGCGAAAGCTCTTGGGAGAAATAAAGCATACGATCTAAACGTGGATTATTATCGTGTACCTCGCGATATTATATGTACTTACATGCCCGTTGCTGTGGTACATTATACATAATGCATTATGTAAATGGACTGCCGACAAATGCAAATCGCATGCATAGTTGCGTCATGTGTTCCCATACTCACGGAACTGTTCGGTTAACCACTTAACATCGCAGTTAGTATCAGCCTGCTGCCTATATTATTACCACATGTAAACGCTTGAGACGTCCCATAGGCACCATTATTCCAACTCTAATTGCGAACCAGCCTCGAAGGAAAATTAGTTCTATTCAACGAATACATCAAGGCAATTAGCAATCAAGAAGACATTCTAGAAACTGTCCGACTTCAGTTTATAAAAGACTTAATAAACGCTATAAAAGACTTAATAAACAATCTTATAATAAATATAAATATGAAAGAAAGCCCCTATCGGTCACGGCGGATCTTGGTGCCTAATAATAATTATTTTGTGAATATTCCTGCTCATGCGAATCTTATAATAAATTGGCTCCTGCATATATTCTTATTGATAATAGCTTTACAAGAAAGCACTAGCTTTACTGGCAATAGCGTAGACGGTACCGACGATTTATCTCAGAATTTTCGAATAAGGATTGTAATGAAATGCATCTTCCGTGCGGTACGAGCTACTGCAATTTTGAGGAAAATTACGGACGTCATAGTTCCTTTTAATGCATTGGAACTTTCTCCGAAAAACATCGCGGCGCCGTAACTTTATTCGCCGAAGCGCACGAAAGTCTCGGAAAGTAAAGAGAAAGAAAAAAACAATAACGTGTAGAACGCACATTCTCATGGCTGGGTCCCCTTCTCTTCGTATGCTCTTCCCTATAATCTAGAACGTAGCTTCTTGTTTCCTCGTATTATCATCCAAATGAGGTTATAACTTGTCTTTCGGTTTCCCGCACGTTTTTCGGTATTCCCTTTGCCGAACTATATGTAGCGGCGTCTCAAACTCTCTTTGCTGTTGCATACCCCACCGAAAATCCTCTTACAGATTTTATCGATCCGACCTCAAAGAGCTTTGCGTAGCGCGTGTTTGTATCGTCCTGTGCATAAACTATTAGTCTTAGAACAGTGTTGCTTCTCGACTTTGTCGACAGCTTTCTGTTCTGCTCCCTTTCTCATGTTTGCTCTATAATCCACTGTTATATTGCTTTACGCGATTTCGCTTCCACTTTCTTTTTGTCTTCAAATGCTTGTTTTTGCTCTCGTATTGCTTGATAAAACTTGGCTTCCGAGAAGTCGAGAAACTCAAAATTGAAATCTCACATCTCGATCAATTCCTTCATCTATCGTCTACTTTTTTCGGAATCCAATGAAATCCTTGCGGAACTCAATCACAGTAATTCGTCGCGTTTTCTCCAAATTCTTTTGCGACACTCGAATTTTTTACCCTCGAGAAGCCATATAATCAGAGAAATATCGCGTAGATTTCCACTTTCCTGGCAATCACGAAGAGTTGTAAACAAGCTTGGAAAGGCGTAGTACTCGATATTTGATTCGCTTGGATACGAGAGCCGGTAGTTCCTATCGAGATTCTCCATCCGGCGATCTCAACGTTCCGGGTTATTTCGTTCAATACATTGAATGAATTCTTGATTGAATATCGGTCCAATAGAAAAGAAATTGAAATCACCGGTGATTGGTAAGCTATCAAGTGATATAACAAATACGAGACTACGAATCATGTTCCGCTAAATGTTTAATCTTCGGGGATCGAGTTTCCGTACTTTACTTTCCTTTCTAATTAAACCTTCGGGTCTTATAGATTGTTGAAATGCGATATTGCGAGAGACGTTATATATAGATCAACTTTCAATAATTTAACATTTCTATTTTTAACTTTATTTTATTTTATACAAATACATCAAATGTATACCTCAAGAGAATAAGCAAAAAATTATTATTTATTGAAGCATTACAAAATTGATTTTAATTAAATAATTATTAACATAAATAGTTAATATAATAATAAAGTAAAATGTTATGAAGGGAAAATAAATAAACTTTTAAATAAAGATATACTAAACTGACGTAGACATAAATAAATTGTTAAATTTATTTTAATATATATAATTGGCATTAGAAAAATGTATACTTTATATTTAGTTGTATTTCTTTAATTTTAAAAATTAGTAGAGAATTTTAGGTTGACCAGAAATATTGATTACACTGATGTTGCTTAATCGGAATTCCGATTATTGGATTGTCATTTATCTGAGACAACAGTTATTCGATACGACAAATGCACGTCGTATATTCCGATAATGCACTGATATTGAAATATTGACATTGACATAAAACTTAACGATACACATTTCTGCGATCCGAATGACTGATGACAGTTTGATGACGTTGACAGAAACGTCTGATAGCGATTATAGTTAATTTAACAATTATTATAAATAAATTATTATTAATCGCAATTAGAAACTTTTTTATTAAGTATTGATACTTAAAAAAATATTTATTTTATGAAATAGTAGTCATACTTTGATATAGAAAGTACTAGGTTTTTCGCCCGCGCTTCGCGCTGGTTCAAAAACCAGTCCTTTATATTTAAGTTCAGCTTTTTAGTCCACGCTAAGCGGGCTGCAATGCTGCTAAATTATTTGAACACAATTATAGTTTATAAATAAGTATAAATCAAAATTAATTGATCACAATTATAGTTTATAAGTAAGTAAAATTTAAGATATATAATTTTAATTCAAGATCTATTATTATCTGACCACTAAGATTGATGAAAAGAGCTCATTTTCGTTTTCGTAATCACGGAATTTATAGAATAGGAGAACGATCAGCATACGTTTTATAGTTCTTTTGGGACGTAAAACGGAGTAAAGATCCAGTTTTAATTTTCACCACTCCCTGCAGCTCTGTTTGATTGGTTCTGATGTTTGTCTGCTTGACTGCTTTTCAGCTTTTAAACACCTTAGTAATTATTAATAATAGAATTAATTTTATTAGTAAAATTTATAAATTAAAAGTTTATAATGGGAAAATGTTGTCCTTTCCCTAGCTGTCTTAGCGGTCATGAATCATATAAATGTTGAAAAAAATTTAAGGAGTAAGACAAACGTCTTAAAAGTTCTAAAGGTATCTTTCCTAACCTTTTACCAAATCTATTTAAAACATTAAAATTTTTTTTTTATTATTAATCATAAATTTTATCATCTTATTTATTTCTTTTAAGAATCTCTAAATTTATTAACACAATGGTGTAAAGCAGTTAATAAGAAACTTTCAACAAAAGAATTTATATGTGAATTTCATGTTCATATTTTCATTAGAGAAAAATGGACATTTTTTATAAATGGTTCTGTTAAAAATAATAATTTAAAAAAAAAATAATGCTAATATTAATTTCGATATATAAAATAATTTCGATAAAATTAATATTAATAATTTATTAAAATTAATTACTGTAAATACAATATAACAGAGGTAAATATAAATAATAATTTTCTTGATCTTCATATTAAATGCTAATGTGTTGACTATTAATTAATATTATTTTTTAGAAATGTATTGTACCTATGTTAATAAACGTACCTAATAACTTTTTACTGATGTAGTCGTGGTCGTAATAAACCTTTGATACGTCTTTTGTGATAGAATTCTTAAATGCGTGTGTCTAATTCGAGTGGTCATTAACCTCGAACGTTTACGAAACATTTGCAAATAGCAACGATATATTAGCAACGAAGTATTCGGTTTTCATTAGCGGTTCTCAAAATAAATCTGTACATCTTACAGCTTCGGAAAATTGAATGTTTGTATATTAGTAGACCATAGACGGTGAAATGTTTGTTTATTTGTAGACGGTGATTTTTTATACCATAGAGGGTGTTTTTTCCACGAATAGTAACTTTTACCCGGAAAAAAATGGAGAAAAAATGAACCTTTTTCTGAAACCTTTATATGGGGGCCCCTTGAACCCGGACTCCCAGCCCTTCCAAAAAGCGTCTACGGTCTAAGTTAGAGTATCATGAGAAAGTATACCAAATTTGGTGGGGTTCTACACTGTAGATTTGCATAGCGGACAAACATACGTACAAACATACAAACATACATACATACATACATACATTCATTTTTATATATATAGATGTCTTTCATTAATACGGCATTTACAGTATCTGTTTATTAACGCAACATATACTAGTATCGTCATTAATTGTCGTTTACAGGAACAATATTAATTAACCTACATACCGCTACTTTATCATGTCAAAAGTTCGTAATCAGAACCACGTTTCAATTTTCAATTAAGTAGACACATTGTTACAATACATCTCAGCTAATTTGTTTCACAAGTACGTATGTGGCGGAGAGGAATACGATGAATGGCATAATTTTTTGTGAAGGACATGAAAGTACTATGAGAAAAAGTAAATAAATGCAGCATGCATGGTAAAAAATATGTGCGATATTAATCAAACCAATGGTCCATAAAGTCGGCAGCATAAAAAAACCTGATGAAATGTTCGGTACAAAAAGGAAATTCTTAGAACTATTACGACTGGACATATTTTATTACATTGTTCACGTTACTCGGTCTACAATTTACTACATCGCATTGCGTGCAATGCTGTTTCCGTCTTTTTCGCACATGGTGCATATCAAAACTTGATCTGGGAAGATCTGTAGAAAGATTATGCTTGTGCAAAATCTTGTGTAGGAAAAATTTAGATACTCCATGATTTTAAATATCATGGTTTTTTAAAAATGATTAAAAACACTTAATCCTTTTGCAGAAATTATTTCAATAATGATTTATTCCTTTTATCAAACATATACAGAGAAATGGCTTAAATTTTTAAGCAAAAAATATTTAAAAAGTTTATCGAGTTCAAATCTATCAATTTTTGCAAATATCAGGATTGATTTATGAATTATGAATTCTTTATATCACTTAAATGTCCTAAATTTTGTGTTTTTTCAAAAATATCACTTAAATGTCCTCAATTTTATTTTTTCAAAAATAATCGTTTATACTTACATTGTTTCTACATTAGGGTTATTTAGCTATTTAGTCATTAGAGCTAAATATTTAGAATACACAACGAATAAAATTAGTCTTTAACATTGTTCATGGTAGTCCACATGATATTTGATGTTTGATGTAACAAAGCTGCTTAATTGGATGTGTAATTATCACAAATAGATCGATGGATAGTGGCGGGTAGTCCCCTTACATAGCGGTTAGTTTGGTGCCTTAATAGAGGGTACAAGGGTTTAGAGATAGAGCCGGGCCACAGGAATCCGCGACGACCGGTGGTCGGTTTACCAAAGGCCATCCATATGGGACGTGGTTCAATATCGCGAAACCTGATACATAGGGGCGATAAACGCGGGTCAAAGCAATACGTGGCAGTAAAAACTCAACCGTCTTGTAGCTGTACGCTTGTGCCAATATACCGTGGAGCACTCTAATCGCCTGTCGACTCGTTGATTGCCTCGTGAGATGCTGAACACTTCGTAAATATTTATATTATGAAGGATTCGATTACATAGCATTATAAAAGTAAAGATATCTCCCCTGAATCGCTAAACTAGTAATTTTTTCGAGAATATGTAAAATATAATATTTAAACGATTAAGAAAATCGATTAAGAAATAATAGACAAATAGTTTAACAATTATATTTTATTGTAAATAATAAATGTGCAGAAGAACCTTGTACAGTTACAAAATTTGTAAGATACAACTCTCAGAGACTTTTTTTAAATTCAACAAATGACGATTTTATATTTTACTTTTGACTGTAATATAACTATAATAGTAATAGCTAATATATTTCTGAATGGTACGTGTTCTAACACGAAAGCTTGATCTTCTGAGCGAGGATCATTAGACGTTCTCACGTCATGGTCTGAGACAAATATTTGACTTCGGAAATCGCCTTCCGAAGAAGATCAAAAAAGAAGAGAGAGAACGAAGCGAACTTTGGCAATAAACTCAGCACAAACCTGACAAGATGAAAGTATCTCGTAAAAAGTTTAGGAAGAATTTATGTTGTAAGATACCGTAACTGTCGCTACGTTGTCTACTCTTATTCAACTCTCAAATTGTTAACCAATTACTTGTATAAGATAAGAACTAAATCCTTTTATCTCTAGCTGTTTAACTCTCTGAAAGTTCTTTAGGGTAATCCGTTAATCTGATTTCTCTGACATATATATTAATACATTATTACAGTAAACCTATCCGATGAAGAAGCGAATTAATAACAATGTTAATAACAAAAATGCTATGTAATACATAGTCTAATACTAATAGTTTTAAATAATGTAAATAACTACTAGGATATATATATATATATATATATATATATATATATATCCCTTTGAGGCAAAATTTGAAAAAGTTTATACAGAGATAGTTTATTATTTAAATTATATGTTAATAAAGAGAAGTAACATTACATTCGCGATGAGAGACATTTTAATTGTATATTGCATTCGCATCATACCAGAATAAAAATTATTATTATGCAAGTAGAAAATGTAATGCAATACGTTGCGATTGAATTCATACCAGCCATCTGCGTTTTACATTTGAATGTATAATGCTGGCTTGGGATTAAAATTGTTTGCATGTAAAGTCAAGCGCATTACTCGTAAATTACAAATCGAATTCGCATGTGACGTTAATATACATAACGCTTCTATTATTACGATTTCCATGCAGATCGCTCTATAACCATGTCAATAATTAATGAATAATTAAATCAATAAATAATTAATAATTAAACAGTCCCTGAGAAAGATAACTAGATGTTTAAAAATACCTATCGTTATACCGTATGTGTAGCATTATATCATACGTGTTCAAAATATAAATTGCAGTCGGAACTAACGAGTGTCTGCACAGTAGAAACATTGCAATAATGAAATAGCTGCCAACGTGTCAAAATTGAAACAAACGTCATTTTGAATACAGGTCTGACAATCGAGAAATAAAGCAGGAAGTATCGGCAGTATATCATTTTTGTTATCGACAGCACATCATTTTATATAGGACAAGTTTAGTGCCGGTTAAGGAAAGATCGTTTATTGATGATAATTATAAAATTTCACATATTTTTAGTTCTTTCATAGAATATCCACAACAAAAAGCGTAAAAATTATACAGCAAAATTATAACTTACTCTTATATTTACTTTAGATATGTAGCATCAGTGATACAATCTTGCTCATGTTTGTTATCGGAAGTTGGATGATTGAAGTTCGATCAAACTTAGAAAGGTGACCGTAACATAAAAGGATTAACCAATACGTTTTATGTTACGAAAAGAAAGCCGTGAAAAGCTTTCACGCCACAAAGTAGGGACATACTTTAGAATAGAAAATCTCAAAAAAGTTGGTAAACTTTTATTTAACACTTGACATACTACTTGAATTAAAATAAATAAACATTCAGTTATATAGGATTTAATTTTTATTTAAAATATCCAGGATCCATAAAAATTATGAAAATTTGCAATGTTTGTTAACATCAAAGTTGCAATGCTTATTAAATCAAAATTAAAAGTCAAAACTTTGTTCTTTTACTTCTTTAAATGCAATGACGTAATATTTTTAAGTTATTTGACTAGAACTTAATTTAATTGACAAAGTTTCATTGATTTTTAATATGGATTTGATAAGCATTGCAACTTTGATGTTAACAAATATAGCAAATTTCCATAATTTGATTAAACATTTTTAAAATGATTTATATAAATTGTAACTTGTAATTGGCAATACATATGTATATCTTATACAATCGATTAGAATAATTTAGAATAATAAACTGGACAAAGGTAATCTGATATTTAATATTTTTATCGGCTGCCTTCTTTTAAATCGAAAGTTTCTCAAGCTCTTTTCTTGTAGATATCACCAACTGGTAGTTGAACTTATGTGAAACTAAAAGTTTCATTCGTTACGGAACTTGAAAGCTCGTCTTTTAGAAGACCAAAGTATTCTGGTGAAGTCCGAAAAATCAGATCGGAAAATTTCTGAAAACTGAAGAAAGACTCATAAAAGTTGAATGTTCTATTTGAAATTCTTTAAAGCATGAGGATTATATTTAGACGCGAAAGCTACATGCTTGCTACTCTATTTTTGGATACCTATCAATCTGAATCATGAAATTTTTATAGGAAAATATGTATCTCTTGTGTGTGCCCTGAATAAAATCTTTCAAGTGCCAAGTTCCGAGTGAATTTGATTTATAATTAAATATAACTTTTAATATTGCGTTTACTTGCGAAAAATTTAATTTTTTATTATTAAAATGAAATAAAACGTATATATATGTAACTCTTAACATTTATTTAGAATCTTTTATACCTTTGACTTTATAAAAACTGATCTTTTGCAATAGTCTCTTTTCTGCCAATTTTATGAAATTTTGTTCTGTAATATTAATTTTCATTGATATGGAAAGCTATTGATAATTTATATTTTACGATGTGGTCTTATGATGATTGAAATAACATTCTGGAAGAAGTAATCAAGAAGTAACTAAATATTGTGTTAATTTTGCTAATTTTGATATGTTATACTTTTTCATTTTGTTTGCCATATTAATACCAATTTTAATTAGCCAACTTATTATTGTGCCCTAGTTTTATCATCCTTTTTTATTTATATTTTTCTTACAAGATATGACATGATGATTTAAATTTGCATTTACATGTAGTCTAATATTATAAAATGTATGAAATAAATAGTAGCAATGGTTTGAAATAATACTTTTTTGTTTTTATTTGAAAGATTTAGTTCGGTAAATTTAATCCATAGAAACGAAATATGTCAAAGCTGCAAGTCCATGAAATTGGAATTTATCCGATTAGACTTTACAGATTTACGGTATCAACGTACAGACTCGATTCGTGATAGACTCAATCTGTCAGATAGAGCATTTCACATTCGTATACGATGACAGGTAGCGATGACCGATCGAACTGTCCGACTAATCCTACGGGAAATCGACTATTATATACAGCCGTCTGTTGCTTGGATAGTTCGTATGCGATTCCCCCTAAAGCAAAGCCTGAGATTATTACGTACGAAATTTACGGATCAAAGACGTATCTACAGATTTACCGAACTGTAACTCTCAATTCAGATAATAGTATAAAAGAGGTGAAGCGAATCGGGGAATTAAGAGCCCATAGAATGATCTTGTATTTACTCCGACGTCAAATTAGAGCAACAGAATTAAAGACCCTCTTAGTTAATACTTTCACTTTGGTAAGAAATATGAAGGATTATTTCGACATATCTTCTTTTTATTGCCGCGCTATAAATAAAGTATTTACGCGTCTCTCATATCTCTTGGATTACCTAATGGTTTTGTTGAAAAATTGAGACTATAATTGAAAGATTTAAAATTAGAAAGATTTAAAATCGTGAAATTGTAAGAGCTGTAACAATCCAAGATTAAAAAGATCTTATCTCATAGATAAAATTGAGGATATTTATTTCTTCAATACTTTTAATTCTTTCTATATAACTGGCATTTAACTTCTTTGTAAATGTTATGCTTGAATTATTACTCACTCTTGATATATACATATATATATATATATATTAATAAGTTTTAAATTTCTATTTCAGATGCACCGGATTGCAATGAGACGACGTTACGACGGCAGAAATGCGCGTGTATGCGATTGCGTCGCGTTGTCGCGACGCTAAAAAATTCGCATTTGTTTTGAATGGAAGTGCAGTGTCAAGATAGCACGAAGAAGTGGTGTACGATCGAATCAATCGTCGGCAGATCGCCGTCTCGTGAAAAAAACGGTTGTTTCGAGCAACAAATTCCGCGCCATGAGGACCGCGTGGATCCTCTCGTTGGTGGTGTCACCGTTGTTGGTGCTAGGGAGTCCGCCGGGTAGCACTATTAGAGAGGGAGGCATCAAAATCGGCACTGGCAGGGGTACAGTTCCCAAGGGCATAAATGTGGGCAGAGGCAATTCAGCAGTTCGTATCGGTGAGGGAAGTAGACTATCAAACTCAACGAGACAGCGAGTGTTTACGACTACCACGACCACCACAAGTATCCCTACACGTTTCACGCCGCAGTCTTCTGTGGGGAATAATTACAACATCACCGATCTCAAGGTAAGAACTTCCCTTCAAAATGGTTTTGCTGAGAAAAGAAGAACATCTTTAAATCCGTCAAAGAATTGTTTCATTAAAGTCAAATATGCATATTTCATATCTTTTATAGAACTGAAAGTGTAATGCGAGTTTATATTGCATTATTTCAATAAAATATAATTTTAAAGATAAACTGAAAAAGTCGCGTGAATTTTTTATTGACAAAATACGAAAATTTGTTTTGTGTTAGGAAAATTTAATAAACTAAAATAATTATGTTCAAGAATAAATATGCCATTTAACAGCCAATAAATTGTATATCGTTAGAAACAATTTTATTTCTATTAAAAGATATATGTAATTTAAAATTATCCATTAACTAGAAAAAAATATAATTAATTTCTAATTTAAAAAAATAGAAGCTTCCTAATGTATTTGATTATATACTGAAAAAAACTCAAGGTGGAAAGAACTAATTGTATGTCTCAGGGTTGCGCAAATTTAATTATGCGAACTGTAATCAAGTCACAATGAATAAAAATCAAGTCAGATAAATAACTTGTAGTAAATTTTATTAAAAAATTAGTCAACAGTATTTAGTCAACAGTAAAAGATTAACGAAACTGAAATGTAGTTAAATGTATAATATTAGACGTTTATTCAACCATAAGGTTTATCTAACTATGTAATTCTACATCTAATATGAGTGATTCTAACGCATAAGAAATCAAATCAATCATATAAAAAGTACATTAAACTAATTATTTGGATAATAGGACGACGGCACTTTCTCGCGAGCTTGATGTGCCACTAAAGGGACAAAGGGCTTAAGGCGCTCGTAAATAAGAGTCCCCCTGAAATAACATAAAAGATGGATCCGAACACACTTCTGTACAGTGTATCTCAATAAGTAGGATAAATTATATGTATAATTGGAGATATAATTACATTTTTTATTACATTAATTACATTATTCTCTCTGCTTAATAATTTATTAAATTTATTTGACTCGAGAGGGCTCGAATTTATCTCAAAATTGCTACCATCTTTGGTATATATACGAACAACTTATTGAATTCCTGTTATTTTGTAGAAAAGTTTAACCAACATTGAAACTATTCTATTCTACTTTATGAATATGTTATAGAACTAAATTTAGTGTTTATTTAAGACACAATATATTAATTAAAAGAACACAAAAATTTTCCTGAAATAGTCACATTATTAGTTCGCCATATATAACTCTGAGATTGAGTTGTTTTATTTAATTTTGAGCTCTTTCATCTTATCCTTTTTTACAGTGTACAAACTTTTCTTTATACGTTTTTGTAATTTTACAATGACCAATTTATCATTCTACCTTATCTTTTCTTTTTAATCGCGTTATTCCTTAGATAAATTATTATACAACTTGATTACTTAACTCATAATGAGTCATATTTTTTATGCAAATTATACTCTTCGAGCTGCCAACTTCATTTAAATGCAGTTGACGAAAAGTTCTTAATGTTTTGGGAATATTCGACACGAAGATAATCATCTTTAATGAATGTTAATGAATTCATCGAGTTAATAACTCACATTATTCGAGGATAGTTACCTCGGTATTTTTTGGACTTATTCGAGATGAAATTCTCGAAGAAACCTCTTATTCCCAACGGATTCATGAATTTTTTCTCGATTTTTCAAACTCGTGTCGGCGCACAATGGGTCAATTAATAGATCCTCGTCTCCATTCACTGATTGTAGCAAGTACGTCTGTGCATCGGGATAAAGTGCATAATTAGAGTCGGTAGACCAGTGGAGCGATTCGTTACCGATAATCGATGGATTACGCCACTTCTCTGAATTAAGTCCGTTATTCAAACGATATGTGAGAGAGTACTTATTATAATACAATTTCTCTCAATTTAATGTCGCAAGAGGCGATAATTTTATCAATGAAAATATCTCTTTATATATCCTGATAAATAATATGCATGAGATTAAGAATTAAAAATTATAGATTTTTTTAGAATGTCATAATGTAATTTGTATGTTTAGGAAATTACATCGTCATTTGTTAAAATAATTTTATTTTACAAAATACTATTGATGACGAAAGAGCTAGTATTTGATTTATTTGTTTACAGATTGCAAATTTTACGTTGAAATCTTTCACGATTGTATCATATATCTGAAAATTATGCAAAGATATTGTATTGAAGTCTTGATTGTTGCAGAAGAACGGTGAAATACTTTCCTTAAACGATTACTTCACCGAGATTGATGTTTTTGATAAAAAGCGTTATTGATATCGTTAGGCCGAAACGTAAGTCGCTGTCCAGTCTCAGCCTACACATAGGTATTCATTCGCATCGATCGATTTATGCAACAGGTGCGCGCTGGTCCATTCTTGTGGTAATAAAGTGAACAAGATGCCCCTTTGCTGCAGTTTTCTGATCACTTTAAGCACTTAATGCATTGTCTCGATCGTGATGCGGTGAATAGATGGCAAGTGAAAATTATAATGGTCTATTGTTAATATTCAAGAAGCGTTATTACACTGCATAATTGCATATCAAAATCGCAATTTACAAAACATTGGACAAAGGAATATTGATTGCCCAATTCAATAGTTCGATTACACGACAGACAATGACAGGACTAAACAATGTGTTAAAAGTCACTATACGATGCAATTGTTTTTATTCTTAGATATAAATACATAATCTGTATATATATTAAATATCATATTTATCCGTAAATCTTCAAGTTTAAATATCTTATTCGATAACTATTTTAAACCAATTCTGATTATAATGGAAAAATTAAACTTTTATATCCATTTGAAAATTACTATCTTCAATATTAACGTGATTAAAATTTATATTGTTTTATACCATAATTCAGTATTTTATATTTTATTCTCTAATATGTAGGAGAAAAAGTGCATGAATTAATAAAGAATGACACTTAATGTGATACGCGCCTAATCGAAATTTTATATTTTCTCTGTTATATTTATATAACAAATGGATATAATTATATTATACAAATTCTTTAGTGTGAAGGAGTACAAATAAAAAATAATTTATTATTGAGTTTATAATTAGTCAATATTTAATGCCATTAAACAAATTAATAACAAATACTGTAACAAAATAATCCTAGCAATTTGGTCATAAATATGAAATCGATATAGAGAATGAGGAAATTGCGATAAAAAGAGAAGAATTATAAGATATAACCCAATATAATGTAACCAAATATAATGATGATAAAATATAAAATAATATGACATATAATGGATGTGTTTTCCAACCCAATCATGCACGTCACGAGTGTATATCACAATAGTGTTCGTTCCTAAACTCGTTCCTAAACTCGAGCCATTTGTAACATAGCGGACGCGTCAACTGCTACGTCTCGGTCGAAACTTCGCGAAATATCGCTTTGTACAACCTGTTGACGATCTTTCTCGCCATTTGACGGAGCGAGAGCGATTTATCACGTGACGGACGGTGTTCGTTTCCACACCGACCGAGACGCATGACGCACGTCCGTAAGAGAGTGTAACACGCGCCTTACCAAAATTTCATATTTTCTCCGTCATATTTGTGTAACAGGTGGGCATGATGGTGCCGTACAAATCCTTTGGCGTAAGAGAGTACACCAGAGCAGTCACCACCGCTCTTAACGCGCTACAGAGAAGCACGAGGGGTCCAAAGCTGGGGTTTTTCCAGCGATATGATCTTCATGTCAAAATAGCGATGAAGGAACTCACACCTAGCCCTACTGGCAAGTATTAATTTCATTTGATTGATGGCATTGTTATTTACATGTTGCAGTTATTATATAGATATTATATGTATATACATTAACGGATATTATTTTACATCATACAGACTTAAGTAAAAGAAAATTGAAAAATTAAAGCGTCTTTAAAACAATTGTATTTTAATTGTTAATGCAAAGTTAGACCTTGAAAATTTTTAAACACAGTTGTGACATTTTTGCATTGGAAATGCAAATTTATACACGTATGGAAAAAAATCTGCATTTTCAGTGAATGAACAGTACATACAAAAATTCTAGAATCTTTGTTCACTTTAAAATATATTTATGCAGATGTTTGCAATGCTCAATTTTATGAAAAGTATACATAAATATAAAAGCATATATAATAAGTTGTGCATTATAAATTTTTCGTATTGATTCGCAAGAGAGAATTACAAAACGTTTTAAACGGTGAAAGAGATTTTTGAACGTTAATAACTTTTTATCTTTGCGACGGGAGGGACTTACGTGCGAAATGGCAAATCCTTAGATTTTTCGAAATCGTGGGAATGCCAGGAAGGCAAGAAAAGAACAGAAAGTCTTAGATCGATTTAAGCCCATTTTGTTAGAGACATTGGAGGCTTTTATAGGGGCTTGGCCTTTATCAGACAAAATCTGAACGTTGGGACTATACGCTCCTCTTACTAGTACCGTTCTGTATGCCCGTAGGGTACAAATCAGCACTTTAATCCTGCGATAAAGAGATTCTCTGCTGTCAAACGAATGCAAAGCAGAACTGTAAAATGGTTTGGATTTATCGTTTCACGATTTATGCAATTATTTCTTCGCAAAATACACAAAATAAGAATCATAATTTACAACTCTAACATGACTATAGAATAAATTTTTATTTTACACGATCTCCTTATTGCATTGCAGCACCTATTACAGTATGTAGAATCTCATGGAGAATGCCGAGTAACGCAAGATAATTAGCATACAGGAAGCGAAAGCCAAACGCGCAAAGGAAGCATGCAGATTATTGTTCAAGATTATTGGTCCAAGATAATATAATCTCGCAATATCGGTTTAAAATAGATTGACGCAATATACAAATAATTAATGAATAGATGAACAAATTTTATATATTACATATACATAAGTATAAATATAAATATGGAGCATACATGAATATATTCGATATTTATAATTTTAACCATTGCCATCACATTAGAAATGAGTTTATACCACGTTATGGTTTTTATTCTTTTGTTGGAAATTCATAACATTGATATTTGCGCTGAATATTTTAACATTGGAAACTTTGCGTCAATTCCATAAAGCGTGAAGTGGATGGAAATGAAATACAAGCATTCCAATCGTTGTGGGTTTTGATGGATGAAAGTGCATAAAATACATCTATTCTGGAGTTTGCATACGCTGACCCGCAGTAACAGCTTCATATTCAATTAATTCAGAATGAGGTAGGATTATATTGAATTGACGCAAATATTGATTAAAGAGAAAAGTTTTGAAAGATACGAGAAAGCATGTATTAATATTTAATCCTAACCTTTACCTGTTATAAGTACGATATTGAAATACGAGGAAGAAAGTTACACTTTATATATAACTTTTCAGATTTAAAAATATGCAAAAATCTGTAAAGCTCTGAAGATGAATGTAAAGATGTCTAAATATTTCTAAAGATATTCGCACTTAATACTTTAATTTGAATTGGTATAACTTTTAAAACTATGATATGTAGTTTACTCTATTTTTTATGTAGAGGAGAAGGTAGAATTATGGCTCTTGTGTAGGTATAATGGCCTCTCTTAATAGCTTCGCTATGAGATGGCGAAGTGATTACTTATGGAATCATTTAGTGGCCCGCCATTACGCAGTGGTATTAATATACCAATACACAATAATGGCCGACATTTATTATAACGCATTTTTATTTTCGAACATTTCGAAATGTTTTTAAAATATATTTTAATATTTAATTGTACATACTTCTTCATTTTTCTTAAGCTTGGGCGTATTATTACACGAATATATGTATACTTGAGTATTTTGTTCGTTATTTAACATTTTATTCGGCTGTATTTTGAATTATACAAAGTTAAACAATAGCATGGCATTTTGTTAATACGACCTTCTAAGCATGATGATATAATATGACTTCTTTTTCGGTTTCTTTTTAAGATAAAAAGACTGAGAAATTAATAATTCAAGTTAAATTTAAAAGTCTATTTATTTTATAGAAACTATCCTTCTGACGGTTTGTATTTACTTTCTGCCAAGTAAGTCAGTATCTACATTAAAAATTCACGATTATATTCATTGTTATTTCTTCTGAATCTGAATTTATTTTGAATTTATTTTGAACAAATATATAATTTTGTAACAAAACATTGTGTTTTTTAAACAAAACCAATTTTTTAAATCTATTTTTGTAGAGGACCACATAACCATCTCTGTTCTTCTTCGACTCATGCATCACATTTTTATAAATAACGTCCTAAGTAATAAATATTTTATAACGTTGAGTCTAGGCTCGATTAAACGACACTTTGACGAATATAATTATCAAGTTTTTAATTCAAAATACTGATTATTAACAAAATTATTGTACAAAATGTAAATGGGGGCCGTAATACTACCTTTTCCTCTACAGTCTACTAGATATTTATAAAAAGCACAAATGTGAAAGCGCAACTATATCTGAAAACATTGTCAAGCGCTGTTCTTTTTAATAATTTGTTATACCTTTAATATAAACTGGAGAATTTTCTAATCTTCCGCGAACATTTCAAATTTATAATCACACGGTAAATGATAGCGAGCATGTCGACGATCGGTCTTTCGTAAAGATCCTATTGGGGTTGGCAGAAGCTCTCTGGAGTTCATCGAATTTATGAAAAATCGGAATCGGCCTGAAATCGGATGTTTTCATGCTGCCGCGTTCCATCGAAAGAAAGGGAGACGTCGGGCGCAGTTCTGCCATGTAAATCACGTCAGGAAAGCTGGACGACAGCCAGGCGCCGCTCACACATCACCACACGCTGCACCACCCATCACCACACACACCACATTCAGTCATCGCCTCACGCGTTTCCTGAATGAATACGTTGGCTGAGAAATGGTCGTACTACTGCTCAAAATCTTAAGTGAGTGATAGCGATCACTTAGTAACGCAGCAGCATCATTTGTCGGTCCATTAAATTTTCGTGCTGCAGGAAAATTCTAAGCGCTGATGCAGCGAAAATTAATAGAGCCTGTACGGAGCGATACGAAAACTGCAACGCAATGTAAGCAGAAATTCTATAATTGATTATTATTTGTCAAGAAAGCGCTTCGTTTTTGTGAATTTCGCTTGTTTTTAGAATTTCTTTTGGGAAGGATCTTTTTTGGGACAAATAAAAACGTATGGGAAATGATTATCGTCAAATTTGCTAGGAATAATACATATTTAAGCTACGCTTTGTTAATTTACAAATGAATTAAGAAATTTATGAATTTATATTCTTGAATTTGCTTACTCAAAAATTTTTTTTGTAACGTAGAGGAGAATTGTCGAATGCGTACCACTTAAGTTATTTTTATTATATTTCCCATTTGGTTCTGATTTGTATACGCAAATAAATGTTGGAAAATGTAGCTTCATGTTTCAGGCACCTATTGTTACATATGTTTAACTTTTTACCAATAACAAATTAATTTGTTATAAGTTTTTTTGTGACATGCTGCAAAAGGTATGTTTTAGGCGCCCGGTTGCATAAAGACTTATAACAAATTAATTTGTTATTGGTAAAAGGTTAAACATGTAACAATAGATGCCTGAAACATCAAGCTACAATTTCCAACGTTTATTTGCGTACAAATCAAAATTAAATGGGAAATACAATAAAAAAATAGCTTAAGTGATACGCATTCGGCAACTCTCCTCTACGTTACAAAAAAATTTTTGAGTAAGCATCCAAAAATATTAATTCACAAATTTCTTCAATTCATTTGTAAATTAACAAAGCGTAGCTTAAATATGTATTATTCCTAGCAAATTGAACGATAATCATTTCCTATACGTTTTTATTTAGGCGACCGGTTGCATAAATCGTACTTATAGGTCTTCTAAATCATACCTCCTTGAAAGTATCAAATTTATGAATAAAAATAATTAAAAATATAAGATTAATAAAAGGAATAATTATCTAATACCTATTTTATTAATAATTCACCAAAAAAGGATGAAGTATTTAATAAATAATAAATAACAATATTAATAAAAAGATAAAGACGTCGAAATAAAACTGGCTTAAATTTATTTTTGCAATTAACATTTGTATTCATATAAGCACGAGTTCCTAAATCCTACCGGTATGATATGAAAAACCATATGATGGTACGATTTAGGGAACTTGATAGATTTTATAAAAACATTGATTTAATCTCTGTAGTAATTGCAAATATGTATATACAATAAATGTAAAATATTCTACAATAAACCTTTTTTATAAAAATATAAAAATTCATAATAAAATTGCATAATAATCCCCTTGTCTACAATGCGTATTTAAGGCGTTAAGATTTAAGAAATTGACCAATTACAGTCGTATATGAGGAGAATAAACGACTGCGATTGGTCAATTTCTTAAGTCTTAACGCCTTAAATACGCATTGTAGACAAGGGGTATATTATTATCAGCTACATAAATTGATTAAAAATTAACATCAGTTGTATCTGATTTTTTAAAGTGAGCACGCACAAAACAAGATGTAACCTGTTAAATTTTTGTCTATATTACTCATTTCTTATTTATTTCATTTTTTTGTACTGAGAATGTTATATAAGTAATAATATAAAATATTGAGATGAGGTACCCGCGATTTAGGCGACCAGTACGCATTCAACAACTTTCCCCTAATAATCATCGTCCGAAATATAAAAGCGTAACAGAAATTTTGTGAAATGTTTTTATATCCCCCACTTTATCAAATCAGAAATAGTTGAAATGAGTGTCATAATAATTTTTAATCTATAATAAACTAAAAAACGACAGATGTAATAATTCAATTCGACCTGACTAGCCAGATATATATTTAATAGTGCACTACGTTTCGACCGTAGGTTTCGGTCCTTCTCAAGTGCGTTGATACAATAATTCGGTTAAACACATTCAAATGTATGAGATATGTCCAAGTATATCATCTAAAAGATTGAAAATTGGGTTGTCAACAACATCAATAAGTGT
>NJRQ01000101.1:420710-438826 GCA_003063805.1 Aphaenogaster ashmeadi
CTTTACAGTTTTTCAGGTTGGGATGGGAAGGGGGGAATCTTATAGATGCTTGTTAGCATCAGTATCATTAAATTGATTTTCAATTTAATGTTGTGATATTCGAGAGCTGCGTTTCAAGGCCAATAGTAACGGCGCGCAGTTTATAGAAAAGTCACACATTAATATTATTGGAGCACTAAGATCCGCTATAAGCGTCATTGACCTATTTCTCGATTTAAATTGTTTATACATATATGCGGTCTTATCCTAATTATAATTTTAATTGACTTTACCTAATCTAATTAAATCTGACGCTTAGCTGTACTGATTACATCAGACGAATTGATTCAATTAGAAATTAGAAGTCCGGAAATGAGAACGACATAGAAATATTCCTTTAATTTTAGTTCCGTTCTTTTCTGTTTTCCGATCTATCTAATCTTTGCAATTCCAGAATAAAACGGTATTGTTTGTAAAAAATTGTTTAAAAATCTAGTTTAACTAAAATTTTATTAAAAATTTTGCGAAACCGCAAAAAATCTCTTGCAATTTTGAATGCAATTAAATACAATAATATCTAAAAAATAGAAACTTGCAGCTGCTTTAAAACGTTTATTTGATTTCGTTTATTTATTATTTTTTCATTATTGTATAAATAACGCAGAATAAATAATCTTATATAATATATTATATATATAATAAAATAAACTGAGGCGATATCAGAGAAAAATGAGAAGGAATAAATATTTTGTCTTACTCCAACAATCTGTGATCAAGAGATAAGTAGCGTCTGCTAGGTAGTCTTTTAATTTTCCCAAGTTAAACTCATTATATGGCGTTATAAATCTTATTAAAAGCTAAATATTATTTTTATTAGCAAAAGGTAATAGCAAAGATATAAAAACTTATTAATAACAGTTTAATAATAATTATCATGGATTTTATGCATCAGAGTAAATAGAAAAATGCTATTCATCATTGAGTACAAAATTAATTTGATTTTCATGCTGAAAACCATATATCTGTTCTGAATATTTCTAGCAAATAATATTTCGAATATAAATAGTTCATAAAGAAGATTTAAGGTTTTGCATTCGAAACATTTTACGTGGTACGTGTACAAAATGCAAAATTTTCACCAAAGTATCGGCCATGTCGCCGAAATAGAAAATCAAGATACACCCGAAAAGTTCAGAAGCTACGTTCCGGAGATCCATAGAAAGTACAAGTAGAGCTAGATAGATGATTTCCTCCCGCACTTTCTTCCTATTTTGCATCTTGTTTTTGTTGCCCTTTTTCCTCGACTTCATTGTTACACCCGCAAATCCAAGCATGCTGATTTATATGTCTTTCACCGCCCTTTCCCTAGCTACTGAAAGTAGTTTCGATTTATTCGATCACGCCTTCCCCACGACACATAATTTTGTTTAGGATATTGCGATCAATGGAAAAATATCGATAGAACAACAATAGATAAAATGATAGATAAAATGTTTTTTGTAAACTATTGACGTATTTAATTAGCTGAATACATATATAAGATGATATTTTTGAAGATAAATTTTTTTGTAAGTATTAGTTGTTATGATCTTTAGTTATGTTTAACTCTTTAGCTTTTATTTAATTCATGTAGGTCTTATTTTTGTTCGTTACTGTGTAGAAACGTTCATTTTAAACTGTTTAGTTTAACGTTTAATTTAAATTGTTTACTCCTAAATTTACGTTTTATGTTCGGATTTACGTTTGTCAAATACATTTATGTACGAATAGATAATTCTGTATATAATCTACACGACGAAACTTAGCGATCAAGATTTCCGAGCAATTAATCTAAGGCCAATTTACCGTTCGTGACATATCCGTTATTTGGTCGCATTTACTTCAATCAACGGCAGAGCTTCTCACATATCGAATTAGTTTCCTTGAAACATTTTATGAAATGTGTATTAATTTAGTTTTAAAGTTTATTAAATAATAGCTTTTACATAAGAAATAATATATTAAAGTATTTTTTGCGTCTGACATAGTGACATATATTTTATATATTTTTTTTTACATACGTATACAGGGTGTCTCTAAAGTCTGACCCAGCCCCCCCGGATCTCGGAAACGGCTTTAGATATGGAAAAACGTTTTAGACAAAAGTTATAGGATATTAAGGGGGACATCTTATGATGGACACATGTTTCTTCTAAGTGGAGGTGTTCCTGAGAAGGTGACCTTTATTTTTTAAAATAGAATCATATGATTTTCTTTATATAATTTAATTCCTCCAGTTATTTGGCATATAAAAGTATTAAGATAAAGTTATCAAAAAATCAATAGTTTGCGAGATTTTATATTTTATTCTGGTATTTTAACATGGTGGTGATCGTGGCGTAACAGTTGCGCGTCTGCTTTCTGTGCCAAAGATCCAGGTTCAAACCCACCCAGAACATATCAAATTTTTAATTTAAAAAAATTATGCAATTTATAATGTGCAGTTACATACTTTTTTGAAAAGCAACCATGTGTTTTCCTCACATCAATTGATTTATCCCACTATTCTACGTATAAAAGTATTAAGGTACAGTTATCAAAAAATGCATAGTTTACAAGATATTTTATATTCTATATCAAAATATATCAGAATAAAATATAAAATATCTCGTAAACTATTGATTTTTTGACAGCTTTATCTTAATACTTTTTATATAGCAAATAACTAGAGAAATTATATACAGAATTATTATATAAGTATATAAGTATATAAGTATATAAGTATATAAGTATATACAGAAAATCATATGTTTCCATTTAGAAAAACAAAGGTTACCTTAAAATCTCAGGAACACCACCTAGAAAAAACATATGTCCACCATAAGATGTCCCCCTCGAAACAGAGTAAGTTTTACTTGAAACATTTTTCTTTAAAATGTATTGTTTAAGAGATATTTGAGGTACCCAATTTTCGTCAAGTAATCCTCCGTGAGGCGCATTTTATTGAAATAGTCTTCTTCTATACACGTTTGTAATATGCATGATCTAATAGCTGCAACTATTTAGTGAAGTTTCTGAACAATCACTCGACATCCGATCTATTTACCGGAATCAGAATGCTATAGTAGGAAGCGGCGCGTTACAAGTGCTTGGCATACCGTTTGAAACGCCGATCGAAGAGCTTTTGAATTATTTGCCTTAGCGTTCCTTTGTTCACGTCCTTATTAAGGATCCTTTTAGTCGACAACGTTGCGCTGAGAAATAGGTTGACAAAATGGGGAGGAGAGGAGGATGGTAAAAGTATTTTAACAAAGAACACAATATAAAACATTTTTACGTATTGTAAAACATTTCCTTTGCACACAACGCTTCTATTCATTTTGTATAATAACAAGAGAAACCTCGTAAAATTATTATTCATCAACTAGAGGATAAAAACTAGTAATTTTAAAACGAATAATTATATGCTGCATATTTGAATATATATCATTCCAAAAGAAGTTCCGAATATTATATTCGAGAAGTATATAATAAAGATACGTTTAAACAAATAACGATTAAATAGATATTTTTATATCTGTGTTTATATTTATAATAAGTACGGTTTAAATTGATACAAATAACTTTTACTAATTTCCTTATATTTTAAGGGGATCCTATAGTGAAGACCGAACTCCGACGCGAGAGCCGATTTTACCGACCAATTTACAATACATACATACGATTTACGAAACATCGATGCATCACTACATACTATAACTACATCAATATTGCACGCATACATACGCACAAATTTTCATTTTAAATAATCTTTCATATTAGGCTTTCAATCTTAGTTCCAATTGCACGATATTATTCTTACATGTTGTCCCTACCGCGCGCTGGTCTCATTTTGTATATATTTATTATGGAATTTTCGTATCAAGCAAGTATTGTCGTTAACCTAACCAAAAATAAGTTAAATTTTTTTTCTTCGTTTTTTATATCAAGTCGATAACGCGCTGTAGATTTTCGTGCGTACTTTAATTCTGTATAAGAATTTTGCATTTCTATAAAGCCAATTAAAAGATTACTTTAATTAAAAAATGTCGGTAAAACAGACGGCGCTAGGATCCCCTTAGTACGTCATGAAGCTCTAACCACTTTGTTTTATTACGCATTTGTTTAAATTAGTGTTTTGTATATAATTGCAGTTATATATCAATTGTAATTATTAAATATACTATACATATATAGAAACACACACACACACACACGCACGCACGCGCACACACGCACACGCACACACACATATATATGTATATATATGTTTGTCATCAATTTCTATTATTAAAATTTAAAAATTATGCTTATTTTTAGAAGCGATTGGAGAAAATCATACACTTATCATTACACAGAAAGTGCATATATGACAAGTCTCATTTAGTAGATTGTTAAGCTTTTGAAAAATGCTAAAGCTACATTTCACGCGCACGCGACGGCCAATCTCCAACTTTGCTTATTACACGCATTTTCCGTTTTTTGAAAGAGATTTATGCTATTTTTTAATCTGCAGGGAAAATGGCTGCGAAAAGAGTCGCCTTCACCAATCAAGCTTTATACGACCTTTGTCACGTCTGAATTTTACCGTCCCGGGATAACTTCGCAATTAATCGATGGATTTCGTCGACTTACCGACGACATTCGCACAAAGACTGCGCTGACCCTTCTTCGGCAAGTTCGAGCCATTCCAACAAACGACGTCCCCTTATCGCGCGCCATTCCGCAGATTGATGCGGCTACATCGCGCGCTCCAATACGGAGTTCAGATTGGTGTGCGCCATCGATTAGTAATTTGGGACGCAGACTTTTAGTTCCCCAAGCTTAATCTTTTTTTCTTGTTCCTCTTTCTCATAGATGTGTCTTGATGATGGAATGTCTGCCATTGGCTGTTCTACTGACGTTACATTGTAACAATCTTTCTCCTATTTCTTTACGTGCAAGATAAAAGCATGACAACTATTATAATAATTCTTCGTAAAATTTGTAATATAATTTATGATTTTTGTAATGCAAAAATGAAAATAAATTTCTTACTGATTAATATATATTTTGTAAGCATATAGTTTTCCTTTTTTAGAAATTTGTGATTTGTTAAGTTTTAAAATCGAAGGGGGAAATAAAGAAAACTGCTCTTGTTTAAAAGTGATTATTACTTGTTAGCGTAAATGAATGCTTGTCGTTATTAGTTCGTTACTGTTATTGAGTTGTAAGGCAGAAACATTGAACTTTGAATGAGAAATGATGGAAATGTCAGTGGACTCTAGTTTACCCGGTATAAAAACGAGACCCTACCCATCTATTAGCAACGGACGTTTGACCTGAAATCTCAAAATAAGTTTTCCAATGTGGAAACTCGGAGTGTTTCTTGCAAAAATAACTGCTAAATTTGTGTGAAATTGAAGGAGCAGCCCGGCAATCTAATACACCGCATTTCTTGATCAGAAGAATAAAAGAAAACCTGCTACTTGAGTTTAGTTACGACTAGCAGAAATTTCCTATTCCAGCTGCGTCGACCAATTTTATCTCTCTTTTTCTCGAAAGATCTCTTATTCGCGAGTTATCTTACTATCCTTCAGAGTAGTTAGAGAAATTGTTGGTAAGAATTTTCTAAAGTAAAATTTTCAGAGCAGATATTCCTAAAAATTTCGTCATAATAGATAATTTACCTTTTTTTTTACATTCTATTTGTAGTATGTCAATATTTTATAAAGATTGTATCACATTTTACTGCATATAAAGTGTATTACATACTCATGCATACACACACATGCTCTTTATAAGTAATATAAAACAGAATGTCATTCGCTTGAGGCAATTTCCACTACCACGACTAAAGTAATACGACCTTTCCCCCTTTTCCGACAAAGTGGATCAATCACGGTAGCGCTTGCCATTCTCGATCGTCCATCAAGTAGAAGTTTCAATCGTACCTACGCTATAATCAGACGGTACTATCGCAATGAACTCCTCCGCGTATATCGATGCGATTCCGGATTTCGTTTCCGATGCCATCTCGCCGCCGAGAACATTTAATCAATCTCGCCGTTGCCCGGTAGGTCTGTCGAATGCGTCATTTGAACGGGCTACTCGGTACACACAGGATTCTCTCCGGACGAAGCCGTTCGTCACTCAATAAAAGAGAGGGAAATCAGGTCGAACCATTAATGGAACCACTTTTCAACGATCTCGCGGTGCTTCGTCGCTTCAGCCAATTCTTAATAATCAATTTTTGTCTATCAAACGATATGACTGATTGCTCCAGGAAGAACTTTTCCTTTCTTTTCTATAGTGCGCATTGTTATTTCAATAGCATCAATTCTTTTCCTTCAATAAGTGGACTCTAGGGTAGCTTCGGGAAGATATTGTGGCGGCGTTATAATTCGCCGACGAATGAATTCAGAGGATAATTGCGGATAACTCCGTGGGGAATTTATCCACCGGATGGGGTGTAGCAAAGATAAATATTACTTTTACCTTTTACGGACATTATTTATTTAGTCTTTTTATGTAGGATGTTTCAAAACAATGTAGCAACGGCTTGTATGCACGATATTATTCGAGTAATTTAGAATCAACTTTTTTTTAGTAAAATTTTTGTAATAATAATTTCTGAAATATGTCTGATTGCAGTATTTTTGGAAACATAAGTTTTAATAACGGAAACTGCAACTTCCGCTTATATTTAAACTTGTGTTTCTTATTTTGCATGTAATTTTATGGACTTTAATCTAAAGAATTATTTAACTTAATTAAATACCTGAGCTATTTGTATTTAAATGTAGATAAAGTTGTTTACTATAGACGTGAGAGAAATTAGCACGAATGCAGTGAAATTCACGTTGGGAGTGAAGAAGTTTGTACACGTAGGAGCAAACGGTCAAAGGAAATTGCCAATCTGTCCCATCAACGTATCAAGGATGCAACAGGGTGATATCAGGATGCAATCAGAGGTCGGATATGTTTGAATTTGTACTTCTTCTCGCTGATCAAAATTGTGCAGGAAATAAGTGATATAAAATTCGTGATATGTCAAACATACGACATACTGTAACAAATTCGAAATTGACGAAACGCGCGATGGTATAAAATCATTGTCGACATATTGCAGAACGGAAATCGATACAGCGGATATAAATTGTTTTCTAAAGAGGATCCTTTAATTACGGATGCTACAAATAATTTTGCGTTCCAAAGGTTAATTGCTGTGTAACGATTGTAATAACGCTGACGTATAACAGTCATATGCGTAAGGTAAACGTCCCAATGACCAGACATGAACCTATATCCGAACACTTACACAAAAACTTGTTATTATTAATCTCAAATGCTTTTTTTATTATAATATTAAAATTTTATTGTAATCTTTAAATATTTAAAAATTACATAGAAGCATTTGAGATTAATAATAACAAGTTTTTGTGTAAGTGTCCGGATATAGGTTCATGTCTGGTCATTGGGACGTTTACCTTAATAGCGTAACGTGTATACGGAAATATGATGTCCTTGCGTATCGGAAACGAGTGAATGCCGGAGCCAAGAGTTTGTTTTAAAAGTCTGTCTTTCTTGAAGTAACAAACAAGCAGAAGAACAAATGGAAAGGACGCCGAAGTAGGTCATGCCTGGAGCACATGTTATTTGGTTCGAAGATGAAAGGGACGTAGAGGCAATACTCATCTGATATCGCGTATTACATGTCTTTCTCCGCACAGAGAGGGAAAGAATACGCTTTGTGGCGCGAGGTGACGTTGGGGAAAGGGCGAGAAGAAAAAAAAATACCACCATGTGGCCAGTATAACAAAGTAAATTGTCATCGTCAAGACAAGGAGATCGAATTGAGAATGGTTCGCAGAGAGAAAATCGCAGAGAGAATGCATGTGGATTCGGCACGTAGCAAAGGCCATTCTATAAAGTGATTCAGCGCGAAATCTCGTAAGCCGAGTGTATGCGTTATGGTTTTCAGCGATTCGATACGAGCCATGCTTGAAGCGCCCTTATGAATATTTGATGTCGATACCGTTACGCCGGATTGTCTGCGTATCCCATTACAACACGACGGACACGCTCAATCATACTTTCGCAGATAACTGTATGCATAATAAAAGGAGGCATTTGCGTTTTCGATTTCATCAGCATTATCGAAGATGTAATAATATTTATTGATAGGTTTTACTACTGTTCTGTTTACAGATAATCTTAAAACATCAGAATTACAATGATATTAATTATCTATCTCAATTTTAATGAGCACAGCATGAAAATGATGAAACTTGTACGCATAAAAACATTATTTCAGTGACTTTTCGTTGCGATATCTTTCATAACAAAAATTATTTTTAAATTATGATTTGTTTATTAAAAGTTTCTACTAAAAGAATATACGGATTATCTGAAATATCGCGTACAAAAGTATGATAGCGAACGAAGATATTTCTTCCACAAACTTCCATGTAGGAATAATATTTAACTACTATAAACTCGCTACTAAAACTACTATTTATGCCTTTGCCGACATCACATGCTCCGCCACATTTTCGAAAGAAACTGCATGCATGCATAATGCATGCATAATAAAAGAGCAGTTTGTAGTTGTGATCTACTAACATTAGACATTACCTTCTACGACGCGGATAATCTTTCGCATAATCTCTTATTTACTTGAGTTTTTCCGCGGAAAATGTCGAATGAAAGTGTTTTAAGTAGCACCACGTTGTACAGTAACATATCTATCAGTAAAGTTATTTTTGCAGCCTTCTGTCTGGGCAAACATACAAATAATGTCTGTAGAGTCAGCGATTAATTCTCTATCTGTAAATTACCAAGTAAATAATCACTTAGTAGAAATTCTCAGTATTTTAAGCTATTCATATAGCTTTTATCCTGTTTGCAGTATAATATCACGGTCTCTCGCGCGCAAAGAGGGCTGCTAACGCCACTGTCGTAGAATTCCAGAGTGCAGAAATGTAGTCAAAGTAATGCAATAAACCACCGCCATTGCCCATTCCTCTGTCAGTCTGTCCATCCCTATGGTAGGAAACCAATATCTCTTCTGTTCATAATTGACATTTATTGAGGCGAGTCCGCGTGAGATAGCTTTCCGAATATCCTTGCGTACGATATTTGGAAAATCTCTAATAAATCCGGTCTTTTACTGCTTGAATTGCTTTTTATCACAGATTTTTCGCCGATGGAAGTCATTGCAATAGCACTCAATTATTTTTAAGATCGCAATGCTTTCTCCTCGATTCATCAGCGTGAAACGAAAGATTCTATCGTTATCCAATTTTACGAAATTGTCGAGATACATTTATCGCTAAAGTTTACTTCGTGGAAGTTGAGTCCGATACTTTGTAAGAAGTTTTCGTACATTTTCTTGTCAGTGTATGTTTTGCCGTATATATGTTTTCTACTGAAAATATACAATGCGCAATCTCTAAACTTTGATAAATTTGAAGATATTAAATGCAGTTTAGATAGTACGTTAATATAATTAAAGATAAATAAGTAGCTAAGTTTTAAACTGCACATATAATTTTATATAAAGTTTGTAACAAAAGCATATAAATTTTATGTCGACGAACAGTTGGGGGGTTAAGAACACTCCTAAAATCTTGGCAGTCAACTCTATATAAACATATCTTGAAGATGGAATTATTTGGCTTTGAATGAAACGGTGTATATAATACGATATATAACTATTGTTTGAGCATGAGGTAAATATCATGAAGTGATTTCCTTAATAATTGTTTCGGCAACAGTCTAACAGTTGTTATTTCTCTCTTGCCAGCTATTTTACATAGAACGTTGTTAATTCTGCAATAACAGTGGAGAATTTCTCGTCCATAACGAGCGAATTATTCCATCAGAATTCAATTTCCACTTGTATATGTGTGTATTTGTGTGTTGTGTGTGTGGGCACGCGCGCGCGCGCACGCCTGTATTGTGTTTACAAACGTCTATGCATCTGCATATGTGTTGTAGACGAACTCGGATGAATAGTATGCATGAAGTTGAAAAGATGTATGGTACAAAATAGTGAACAAAGCTATATCGCACTTTTCTCTCGTCGTCCTTTCGGAATATACGGAACGATCATTAATAACGTGCAGATGCACTCTGATACCGAATTCCATCGAAGATTCTGCAACCCTTCTATTCTAGGTATGGTAGGATCGTGGACTCGATCATTCTCGAGGTATCTCAGAGTTTTTTCCATGAAGAAATCTGACGATAAACATTTCCGGGAATATGTTATTTATTCTAAAATGTGCACCATTAATAAAAATTTACTGAAACTTATACGTATAAACGGATGACGCAGCAAACGCTGATATAAAATCGGAACTTCGTGGAATACATAATTGCTAAATTAATACTCATATAAATAGTTGAATAGATTGTTATTATTGTTTTAATTACTTCAGTTTGATCACAAAGCCATAGAAAATTATTTATTCATTCATAATCAGAAATATCTTATGGTAATTTAATAATATCCAATTTAATTTCACGACTATTCATATAATCCAACTATTTCTGTAACGTATATTAATACAATTTCCATATTCGCTCTTACTTATTTTCTCATAATTTTCACATGACGTTTCGCGGTAAGTATCAAAGTGGACGTATAACTGTATTGTTAAGGGACACGTTCCTGTTTTACGTGATACTTTAACGGAAACATGTGCAGCATGTTCGGATGACTAAGTCAGACAAAACCCATTCGAATAATTACTTTACTTTCGCGCGTGGGATGGTAAAACATACCGCAAGATTTACCTTTACAGCGAGGCTCCTAATTACAGCACAAAGAACGAAGTACGATACTGAGCTCTCTTATTATCTATTCAGTATGAATCCAAACAAAGTTACGTATCCTGCATCCTCTTCTTTTGTTCCGTGTTGTAACGCGATCACGTACGACATTGGACTTAATTAGAACCTTGCGCAAAATTAGATGTCAATTCATTGGAATTCTCGGATCGGAAGTACGATGAATAGTTAAAACTCTCGAGTTTTAAGACACAATGTAGGTACTTTGATAATAGAATTCTTAAATCAATGTACTACAAGGATAGACCTGGAATGTTGTACATTATTAAATCCATGACCATTAGAATTCTTTCAACGTAAAACGTAAATTGATAGTGTTTGGTTAATAATATATTCAGTTAAACTTAATTAAAATAATCTTTGTTTCATGATGTTTGTTTCATATCAAAATTCTTTAATTTTAAAATGTGACATATCTCAATGTTTGTAATATTATTAAATTGTATTATACTTGAAATAAAATTTTGTACAGCATTAGATCTATCCATTTGACGATATTGGAATTCTTGAACTTTGCAAGATGGCATAATTTACTATAACTGTAACGTACACAATATAATTTGGCTTTAAATTGGTAGCATTTCTTGATCGACATGTAGAATTAAACTTTACTTAAAATCTTAATAGCATACAAATTCAGAAATATTGGAAACTCCGGTTAAGATGTAACATATAACATTGAAATTTTATTTTACTTCTATTTTATACAATGATTTTACTACAATGTAAAAATTCAACAAAACTGCTTTTATTGAATTCCTATGATATACATAATTAGTATGCATAATTGTGAGACCTCAAATAATCCATAAGTATATTATTATACTTGACTTTAAGTTTTATTTTGATTTTTATCCGAGTATTTCACACATAAATCTTATCGAGCTGCAGCAATCTTAAATATCTCTGCTCGCCGTTTTAATGAAATGCTTTCGGCTCTATTAACCAACTCGCCGTCGAGCGTGTCGGACAAATTTCTTTCGACGTCTTTTGATATCTCTGCCGATGCTTATTACATTAACATAAGAATGGACGTGCACTTACGGCAAAGGAGTGTCGGTGGAATCGAGTCGGGGTTACCGGCGCCTACTTGGTCGAGTTACATTTGCATATCCTAAAGGGAGGAAGTTCTTAATAGGAGATTGTTGGAAAGGGACGAATGTCGGCCTTGTTCTTGATTCGCCTTATAAGGATCTGTATCGATTGGCGGCATCTTCCGTTTAGGAGACGTAGCAATATTCTCAGTGCATGTGTGTGCAAAATTACGTGGCTGTGTGAATACAATTACCCGTATTAATCGATTATCGATGATGTATTCCATTATCTCGTATCCCGTAACCGATGATGGCTGATTTGATTGCAAATATCGACAATATATTTCCAATATTAATGTAATGATTACGAATGTAATTTTTTTATATATAAAAAAGTTTAGTATGTAATAACATTTAATTGAAAAGTTTTTAATTTAGATAGGAGGAAACGATAATTAAAAACGAAATTATATCCTACATGAGAAAGTAGGATAGTTATAACGATATTATAACGATATGCTGCTAATTTCTCGTTCGTGTCGCAGATTCTGTCCGACGTAATAATTATTCCTTTCCACATGAGAGACATTATCGTTTTCCCTACTTCAGTAATAGACCCTACGGTCGCTTATTCCATCAACACTGAACGAATAATTCTGGCGAACAGCTGGAGTAAATACCACTTTCAAGAAGAGTACACTCATATTTCGATAAACGACAATTTCATTATAGTTTATGCTTAATTATTCGTAAATCAGTCTTCTCCTACAAATAATACGACAATAATAATAAAGACAATTATAATTATTGCTTTAAGTCTTTTTACTTTAATTAAGTCTTAGTTTCTGTTTTAGATGTAAAACTTGAAATATTCTTTGACGTTTTCTATCTTTATAAACATTGTTCACAGGTAGACATATTTATGGCAATAATTATTTTTCATAAACATTATACTACTCTTATTTTACTGATTTTTGAATAAAATGTTGCAATACACCATAATCTCTTTCGTTGAAAAACAATTTTTGTTGAAATTTTTATACATAAAAAATAATTTTCTATTTTCATCTAATTGCGTGCAGTATGTACATATATTGATAAATATCTGGAAATACTTTTAGGCAATAAATTTTAAATATTTGTTAGATATTTGCAAAAAGTCCTATCAATATAAAAATCACACGTTACTCATTGTGATTACTAATCATTGTTTATTATAGATGAATCTTGGACAGAATTGAATCGTAGAGTTAAAAATGGATATCAAAAACAATCCCTATTTGTTGACCTCGCCCAAGTTAAACCGCAGGCCGGATGTCACCCTCGCAGCGTTGTTTCCCTACTTCTCATCCCTTGCTTCCCACTCCCTTCGTATCGCATCAACATTCGAGAGCTAGCCTATATTTCTATTAAGAGCACTGCCAAGAAAGTGCCAAACACTGATGCAATAAGAATAACACGAGCGAAGTCCTTCATTTTTCATACAGCTGAACCTCGCGACATACTTGCTACTTGCTACGTGCGAAAGTCCTGGCGACCCTTAAAGTACCGTCGACGGCCACCGCCGCCGCCGTCAGCGCGTATCTGTCGCGGTATCCATGGCGACTGAGCACATGCGCGATGGGGTTACTCGGGCCATCCGCCGTGGAACACATCACGGGGGTGGTTTTTCGTGTTGGCACACCCGGGCGGTTGGCTGGGCGGTGTCTGCGGCCTTCACTTTCCTCCGGAAAATCGAAGGCTACGGGGGTGGTAGTCTTCCCTTTTTCCTCTATCTCTCCTCTTCATCATCTTCTTCGTTTTCTACCTTCCCTCTACTCTTTCTTTCTCTGTCTCCTTTTCCTCTCTTCTCTCTCGTTCTTTCCATCTGCACTTATATCTTGCTCTGTTTTTATTTCTTCTATTTCCTCTTCTTTTCACCACGTTTTCGCCTGTCGGGTTTACCGTCTCTGAATTTCTTTTTCGGTGTGCGCGTCGTCGGGCGTACACGTGTCATGGGAGGGTGTCGTACAGCCGCATCCGTCTCAATGGTGCACGTGTTAAATCAAGAAAAAAACAAGTGAAAGTGTCGCAGTCCCGGCAATTCGTCGCATCCCTCGTTTTGTGCGCGCCAATAGCTCGCATGACTGGCAGCATTCCGAGGCTTCTTTTCGTCGACTACATCTTTTGAAGACCCTCGAGAGTCGAAGGGTCTTGGAGCGATCTCGACAAACGACCGTTGAGCCCGTTTCTGAACGCGCAAAGTGCCCGGGAAGAGCTCCGGTGGATCGAAAGTGGATCGTGCACCGCGTGGATCAACCAAGCGTTTCCACTGCGCCAGTGAAACTTCCTAGTCACGTGAGCAGCGAGGGTGGCGAGGAGGTGAGAAGGAGCGAGCCGAGTGTGCCGTAGTCAGCGATACGACGACGAGGAGCGAGATACGTTCCGCGTGGGAAGCCGTCGATGGATCCCCCGATTCTCGCCGACTAGTGAGAGCAACTATACACGTTGATCGATCATCTGAACAGCTGTCCCCCGAAGATCGCCGCCAGTCTCGGTCGTCCCGCGACCAACTGCCGACGCGTGTACCTCTGCACCAATTCTCCAAGTCGTAACGAACCGTGGGCACGTTCGTTCAATTGGCGAACTCTCATCGATACAGACGACTCACGCGGCCTCGGCGAGCTCGAGACTAGGACTTATAATGAGCCCGAAGAAATACGCTGCACTGAGCATGGCAGCGAAACAGCTGACGGCAATAATAACTCAGGGCGGGTCGTTTGCAATGTGATCGAACGGCCAATATCACACGGCGACTTAAATAAACACATATCCCCCGAGATGAAGTGCGAAGCGGATCGGTCGTGAGTATCAGCAGCAGCTTCCACCTCGTGCGACGGTAATCGTGCGACGCGTGGATGCGTCCAATTTTGATCGAGAATGACCTGATTCCATCTTCGGAGCTAAGATCGATCCTGGAGAGTATCCCTTTCTCCGTCGCTCTGCGTGTCCGTCTCCGTTTTCCTCTCTGGCAGATTCCGGAGGAACGTCATAGCGCGTCCACAGAAAGGGATCTTCGTGGTCGGCGCGGATAATCATGTCGCGACCTGACACCACTGCCACATCGATCACTGTCAAGTAGATTGCGCGATCGCACCTTTGTGCGACTTCACAGAGGTATCATATTGGTTGATCCAGAAAGGGATCATCGATGACGCGAGCGCGGATAAGTACAGCTAATCGCAAGTTAAAGTCTCGAATGTTGCTTACTTTATTTACAACATTGAAAGCAATTAATTTAAAAGTTTTAATCGGATTTATATCTGTTTATATCATCAATTATGATGTGCCAGAAAGTTGAAGGCATATAAGTAAAAAGTGAAAATACCTAAAGCTTCAAGTGTCACAATATATCCTACACTTTCACTTCTTTTGTGTTTCTTTTTTTAATTTAAAATCAGAATATTATATAAATGCTTCTCTCTGCATATGCTATAATTTTTAATACTTTAAATAACAGAAATAACAGGAATGTTCTACAATTCTGAACTATTTTATGCTACTAGGAACCGCTTATGATACTTAATCGTTAGAATTAATTATTAAAATATTTAATATTGAAATAAAGTATGCGTGATTTACACATTAATACATTCAAAGTTTTATACTTTTTGCAATTCACTTTCAGTTCCGGTAATGATCGCGTGAAAGATCGATCGTATTCTTTTTCTCCACAATAATCGATATGTGTGTTATGTTATTGCAATTCTCGCCGGTTGGCTTTGCAGCGATCTGATCTACTCGCGAAAATATCCTATTTGAATGGCGCACTTATCGCCTATATTTCAAGCTCGATCACGAGAGCGATATACCAATATGAATGTACAATTTTCGATGCCGTGCACACCCCGCGGGAATCAACCTGGAACAACCATTTCTCTCGTAGCATAACAGCACCCACGCGCATCGACGTGTTACGTTCGAGTTAATTCTGCCGGTTGGTTCCACCGAGGTCAATACAACGCCCGCTAAACACTCCGAAACGCGGTGCACGGATCCTTCAATATCATCCTCTCTTGCCCCATGAGTATTCCGATCGGTCCGTTAACCACGAGTCATCCGCAGGTCCGGGAATACGTAGGGCAATAATGGATGCTTGCTTGCGTAATGCTGCCAAAATTCTGCACTTCTACATCCACGTCTGACTCTTCCGCAAACCTGGAATGTAGCCTTCCGGCGCGCGTCGCTTAACGAGACTGTTAATTGAAGGTCGGATCGATTAAACCTTGCCTAGGGGCCGCATAAGCACGTCTGCATTCTCAATGAGATGAGACATTCTTTGCTTCGTTCTTTGTCGTCATCTCGTTTTATTTTCGACCCTCGTCTTTTGGTCCAACATCTTCGGATAAACGATATTACGTTTTGTTTACCAGGGTGTGTGAATAACATGACGTCAACGTCATGTTATTTTCACAACGAGTCTCGCGCTGCTCGCAACGATCGTTTACGATCGGGTGATGTATAGAGAGGATTTATCGCGCTTTAGAGTAGCGAGTGTCCATTCGCAGTGCAAAACGGTTAGCAGTACGCTCCTGGCAACGTTTCTTTGGTTATCGCATCCATTATTGCTGTACGAGATATCGATTCTCGCTGCCCTCCATTTATACGAATTTCCAATATATCTGAATAAAATGCAGCACGTTTATTCCTGTTTCATTATTAATCCCTGCTAAGCCAGAATTGCTTTTCAACGACGGATAATCATACATTACATCTAACGGAATTGGCCAAATAATATAAAAATACGAAACTTGTGGTTGGCTGAAGAAACGTCTAAATAAAATAAAAATAAATAGATTTAGGTGCAAATAAATAAATTAAAACGCTATGCTTTATTTACGAAATGTAGTTATATTCAAAACTATTAGACTATTTTTATGAAATAAATAATAGAAGATACTAAATTATTACAAAATATACAATTTCATAATTAATATATGAGCGCAGTATAAAATTTCTTTAAAAAAGTTAAACTAGAGATATATAAATCTTTAAATGAAAAATGAATACCAAAAGAACGAGTTAATTACAAGTGAATAAATTTAATATACATATATATATTATCTTTTGTCAAGAGAGAAACCGTATTTGTCACATTATAACACACAAATTATTAACTAATATTAATATAGTATGATACTAATATAGTATGATAAAGCTAAGCAGCTTTTTCGTATAAAGTTTGTTTATTGAATATGACTCAGCCCGAGCTTCGATTATATGAGCAGCTTTTACTGCGTTAACAACCTTATTGCTCCACAATCGCGCAGAGTCTGGATTAAACCAGCTGGAACACCGAAGGGTGGCACACGGCCTTAATAGCCGCCTTTATTTTTTGTTACTTCCCTTGCTCGTTTTTCCTTTTTGCCTTTCACGAATTGGTAACTCTACACCTTGTTTCACGCTGCAGGCAGTCTTCATATATCAGAGTAATAGGTATAACATCTGTTCTATTTTACACAGATTTTTGTTCATTTTACATATTTATATTTAACAAAATAGCTTCGAGGAGATCTTTTGTTTCAAAAATATTTTATTAATTTTTTATTTTAATATGTGCAAAGTGTATCAAAGGTCTTGCGAAATTTTTTTTTCACGACTCTAGTTGTGCTCTGGTTGTTCTTTTCATCTTTTATCTTGATAATATAGACTTTACATCATCTTTTTACATCGGATTCAATTTTTCTATATCATTTTTTCTTTTTATTTTAATCTATTGGTCTTTTTTGCATATAACTCACTTAAACGTAGATAAAACGTATAATTTCTGATAAAATTATAAAAAAATACAAACGTAAATCTAGAATAATGCAAATTATACAGGTGGGAATCAAATATATTTGCGGTCCAACATTTTAATTAACATGATATATGAAGTACATATGAAGTACATTAATCGAGATTATTAATTATAGCGATATATTGAAAATTTGCCACTTGCGTTTAAAACAATTCATCAATTGGCTTCTGTTCAAATAAAAACACTCTACAAAAACAAAAATTTTATAAAAATGTGATATAACTTTCTAAATTATACGTTTTTTTTATTTTTCGCATTTCTCAAGCTTTTCCCTCAAGCCCTTCTAACCGCTAGTTCTGTTTGCATTGCCCTCCGATACATTGCCGTAATATACATATAATATATTCTATATATGTATATACAGGGTGGTCCACGCAATTGGGTCGGGTTATATCTCGAGTTTGGTTAGT
>NJRQ01000101.1:445519-460288 GCA_003063805.1 Aphaenogaster ashmeadi
AACCAAACTCGAGATATAACCCGACCCAATTGCGTGGACCACCCTGTATATATATTTATTTCCTAATATTAATTAATATTAAAATCCATTTAAAGGCTTTAATATAAACATAATAAGAGATAACGAATTAACGGTTTTTACCAATGATAATTAGCTAGCAATGTATATAACTATCTGAAATATTAAATCTAATATCTTTTTTTTATTAAACAAAATTCTTCCTAAATTTTTGCTTTGACATAAATTAGAATAAAAGAATATTACTGCAATTTCTGCCAGATGCTCTATCTAACTTTAAGAATTCTCAATAATGCCCCGTGAACCATATCTGCCGTTTCAATTCTCTGCAATCTAGCGGTTCGATTTCTCTTTTTCCTTCATTTCGTTCGATGCGGATCTGAAAGGGAGAGAACGGGGCTTACTTTTGTTACCTTCCATTCTTGCAAAGCCGAATATCGTTTTGGAAGAATAAAATTGCAGTTTAGTGCGATTACAAAAATTTATTTCTTAAATTAAGAATTTAATCTTAATACGGCAACACATGTAACTATATAGTTATAAGATGTGTGACATCGTTTTTCGCCAAAAGTACAAAAGCAGAACATAATCTTCTAAATTATGTATAACGATTATAACAATCGTGAAAGTAACAATTTCTATGCTTATAGTTTAAATTTTTATTTCTTTTGGAAAAATAAAAGATCGTGATCGCTGGCCTTATATTCATCTCGCGAACTGAACTGCATTAAATAAGAAGAATGGACTTCTAAGAACTACTATGTAATTGAAAATTCTGTCACGACACGAAAGAAATGCTGTCGTGCGTATCTGCGAACGCTATTAATATGATGAGTTCTCCAGTCTGTGTCCCTCTATTTCCGCTTAAAGTCCCATTTCTATCAATAATCCTGACAGTACGTCGAAATACGAAATAGCTGGAGTAGGTTGACGTTACCGAGATCTTGTCAGATAACGATACCCGGATATTTCCGAGAATCCCGTTATCACCGATTTCCCGTTGGCATAAATAGCTCTAATCCGATACATCATAGTAACCTTGACATCATCGAGATATCTTGAATCTGTCGGAAATTGTGCATACCTATTCATGAAATACGTCATTTAAGACGATACGTATTGATGTGTCTTTTCAAACAACTATTGTTTCAATTGATCATGTGAAGCTATTTAACATTATAAATATATATACGTATATGATTGTTAGGAAAAAATTTTATAGTGTACTGATGAGAATATATTAAAGGTAGATTATTTTTTTTGTTTATTTAATATATCTTCTTTATACTTTTATTTTTAAGGTATACTTTGTCTCTCTCTCTCTTTCTCTCTCAGTCGGTAGTTCTATTTATTAATGTCTAAAACATATTTTAGCAAATTTTACTAATGCAGAATTTTCTATTTATGACCATTTATTTGTCTCTTCGTACTTATTGCTTTCGAAGCTGCTCTCATTGATGTTAGAAGACCGATGTATTAATTGAATGTTGTCGTTGAGATCAGACCTGAGAATCTGTTTTACATCTGCTAATTAAAGATTTTGTACTTTGACGCTTAATGCTGTTATCAAATACATCATCTTTCGTAAGTATGCAGCCGTAATTTCTCGAATGCCAAGAGTAATAACGAAATAGATCGCCGTTGTAACTCGACACATTTCATAGCCAAACTCTTGCAATATTATTCGACTCAAACTTTGCTGGTCATCGGTTGCGGGATTCCGTACAACGTGACTGCGATCCTTCCGAAGTACTTTCCGAAATCCAGAGCTTAACTAGAGCCGACACGGCTATCTTCCTAAACTTCGACATTGGTTTCCATCGGTGATTCCGCGAGTGACGGCATAACTTCGAGTTTGCCGAGAAACACGCTTGGAAACCACAGAATCCTGCGGGTGTCTTCTCCCGTTAACGACAATTTCCTGTTGCGGAACGAACACGGGAATCACGCGATTTTATTGCAGCTTTTATAAAATTAGATTAGCTTTTCGCGGCTCGCTCGTTGCAAAGCACGTTCAAGCGTTCGTGAGATTAGGATTAGACGTACTCGCGTCTGATCGTTCCTCTTTTACTTTAAACTGTTAAATCTTGAAACATCTGATTGCGACAAAGAGCCACATCCAATCTTAAACAATGTTGTGTCACACAGATATAATGTATCTTGCTTTTAATTTAATATTTTAATTTCTTATTGTTTTCTTCTATGTATTTTAATGTTATAGTATTATTTTTTGTTACATTCTCTTTTGTAACATGTACATATGATAAATATATCTATTTCGTAAAGTTTTTATAATATTTAACATATAACATATATATGTACATGTTACAAAAGATAATGTAACAAATAATACTATATATATATATATATTTATTTATTTATATTTAAGAACATTATTATTTTGAGAACAATTTAATAGCAACTTTGATAAGAAAAAAAGGATATATCAATATATGTATAGAGTGAAACAAATAAGCTACAAATATAAACTCCAAGTTCATAGATTTAAAAGATTTTGAATTAATTTTTTACTCTGCTTAAATATTGTAGTAGATATTTGGACACGAATCAATGTATGCCCTCTTAAAATTATTTAAAAGTTAAAAATGATAATTTAGCCTCGGTTAAAATAGAAATGAATTTTATAATTTTTAAAATTTAGACGGGTTATAAAAATATGTGTATAACAGCGTGATTCGTTAGGAATGAAGAAAACTATGCAATGATCAAATAATGTTTCGTCAAACAGACAGTTATTAATTGTAAAAGCAAAATTGCAAAAAAATATATTTGCGCGTTTTACGAGCAAAAACATTTATAATCGCGAGATAATGGATTTGTTAAACCCGATATTTCGTTCGCGACATATCTCATCATAAAATGAGAATATAGGTATGCTGTAATGCAAATTTCCCGTTTATCGCTTCTGCGTTCCATGGATAACGCCAATTTTCATAAATCAAATCAAACGCAATCCAGTTTTTCCTGCTTTCTTCTATAGGTTCATGTTCATTTAATTCTCGAAACAGTCAGCAAAATGCGGAAGAAAAACATTATTCCACGTTGTTTGCGTGAATGAGAGAATGCAAGAGCGAGCACATCGAAGCTCCGTCAATCGAATAACATTTCCGTCGACTTCTATATAGTGCATCCTATACGACAGATAGATATATCAGAGGAAGAGAAAACGAGCTCGTGATATAGTACGGACCCGCATTCTTCACTGCCCGTTGTTGTTTGGATTTACAACGCTTTTTTCTTGCGTTTCCATTTTATCGCATGTCATATTGTCGGCGAACTTGATAAATGAGTATTTGATACGATAGAGAAATTCTAATCTCTTAAAAAACTTCGTGCGAAAACGTATTTATTTATGGATCCGTTTTTTTAAATTAAACTTTTTACATTTTACTGCGTTTTAAATAAAAACACTAAAACACACACATTTTTGCAAGAAATATACAGGAAACACAAAGAAATAAAGGAGTTTAAAAAAATATAGTACATAAGTGTAATTAACAAGAATAGACTTTATATTAATTATTATAATAAGGTATTGAATTTTATTGCCAGGATGAATTTGTTTGCGCAAAAAAATATACATACTATAACCAAATGCAAGTATACGATACGTCGCTATAATTACCAATTAATGTGGTATTACACGCGAAGGTGGCTCTCTAACGGACGGATGAAAATCTCAGTAATTGGTTCAGCCGCGGACCTGACGCTCTAGATCCTCGCGAAATTATCGAGCCGATTAATTGAAAGCGTCGTAATTGCTTCCGGCCGATCTTGCTGTTGCTTGACAAAGAAATACTAATTAGCAGCAGAACTGAATAGGAATTCCGGAGAATATTGTCGAATTATCAGTAGATATATGATCGAGACGCGGTCGTATTTAATTTCAAGCTTTGTTTCTTTGTACTGTATATTCGAATACGTTTAGTATTCAGTACGCTGCGGAGAGAGGCGTTTTGTTATCAATACTATTCTACTATATCAATTCGAAATATTCGCATATCCATCTGTTGCATTTGTGTTGTTATACGTGTTTCGCAGAGTGAAAGAAATAAAGCACGGATCTTAAGAATGAAAGCGCAGAAAGAGAATGAAATAATGAAATAAAATACTAAAAACATTAAAATATCTATATGCCTAGGGATTAAAGGATTTAGGGATCCAATTACTGAAGCATTTAAGTGCTTGAGCGCATAAAATTCTACAGAGCTCGGACACAGAAGAACTTGGGTATTTAAACATTTTAAAGGTAAAGAACCTGAGAGAAGGTAAATAACTTAACCGTAATATATTCGAGACTTGATTTGCGATTACGGATTATCCGCCTGGCATCGGTGGATAAGCAAAATTGTGTATTTTATCTTTCAGTATCTTCTAAATACCGACGATTCTCAATGGATATTTCTTCGATGCTTCACAAATTTTTCAATCTTCGTGTCTATAAAATATCGTTGTCTGTTTTATGCTAGTGAATCAAATTTTGTCTTCCTTCTATGGAATATAATATTATCGTGTTTATAATATATGAGAGAAATATATTTACAGTTTTTGATGTTAAATAATAATATATATGAGCACTAATAAAAAAGCTGTTATTAAAGTGTCTTATCTTGTTGTGATGGAATGTGATATGTGTTTTCATATAATGCTATATGCATTAACTAAATTTTAAATAAATACAACATATAATATATATTATCGCGGATGATAGCTATAACGTCATTAAATAAATCTACATTTACAAAAAAGTCCATCGAACAAAAGTGTGCGCGAGGTGAGGTGTCTTACAGCTTTTAAGTGTAATGTATAAATCTTTAACAATGACAATGACGAGAGTACGAAAAAAATACATTATAATGACTGAAGTTACTAAAAGTGGAGCTTAATATGCGACACTTGTAATTAATATAGATGGTGAACTTGTTATTCTATATTTGTGACCGTGTACCTGATTTATCTTAAAGTGAAGCAGTGAATATTCCAGCAGAAATCAAGACTAATCTTTTAAAACAAAAAACCAGAAGAATCGAATTCGCGATTAAAGAGAAAAAAATGCGTGGCTTGTACGTTCTTTTGATGGTGGGCGCACTAGTCGCCTCGTCCAAAGGCGGCTTAAAATCATCGATTGGTCCGATTGATCATACAAAATTGATGAGAGGCAGTAGTAATACCTCGCTGCCAAAGCTTAGCATTGGCTTGATAGTGCCACACACGAATTTCGGCGTGCGAGAATACACAAGAGCCATCAATAGGGCCGTCAGCAATTTGCAGAAAGGTCATGGCAGATCCAAAGGACAGTCCAAGTTCTCTTTCCTGGACAAATACCGGTTTACTCCATCCCAGGTCAATAGCACCATGATGAAACTCACGCCAAGTCCGACAGGTAAATATTTTCGCGACTGATTGAGTCTTGAGAAGAATGCGTTTATTCTATTATCGAACATAGGGATTAATATCAATATTTTATGATATTTGAGTCTACAACTTGTTTTTGGGACAAATATTTAATACACCGAAAGAACGATAAGGTTGCCACAACCACAATAATAGTAATATATTTGGTACAGCCACGTCCTGTGGTTGTCACATTCACATTGTTTTGTGTAGTGCATCTATATATGTTTGTCTCAATATTTAATGTTTGCTGTACCAAATGCATATAGTTGCCTTCACATCAATGTGAATGTGACAACCACAGGACGTGGCTGTACCAAATATTACTATTAGTGGCTGTACCAAATATTACTATTATTGTGGTTGTGGCAACCTTATCGTTTTTTCCGTGTAGAAATATTATTAATAAAATAATTAACTAACGTATCTTTTTGTTTGTAATGTATCTTTTTATTTGCAAAAGTATAATATTAAATGTAAAATAATATTGAAAGTAATGTGTTAAATGTAAATTAAATTATAATATGATTTGTACAGATTTAAAATTATGTTATATAAATAGAGAGATTAATTAAATTATATTTTAATAAAATAATATTATTTTAATGATATACACGTATTTTCCGTTTCATATATGACTTTATTTGATTTCTTTTAATATTACATCTTCTTAATTGATGTGAAGATATGATTAGATTTACGCGAATTTGGATAAATACTGGTAAAGCTGATATAGACTTGGCATAGTCTGATGCAGCTCTAACAGGTAAATAAGCTACCACGTGAAATTGAGGAGAAACGATGTTTGCTCTGTGAATACATAACGGATGCTGGTGATATATAGCCGGCTAACATCGCAAGGTAATAAGGTGGCCACTAATATAGCGATGTTCCTGGCTTAGGTCCTTACTAACATATTTTCTCATCAACATTGACAATGTGATACAGTACGATAATAACATTAAAAGTAGATATAATAAGGCATTTATATTGTATTTTTGACAGATAAATTTCAATGTACATAATAATTTTACAAAATTTCATTAACAATAAGCAATCCGCAAGAAGTAAAATTACTTCCAATGCTGCCGTGCGTTGTGATATTTCTTCTTTTTATTCGGTGGTGTTTGAAGTCTGCTCGCGTCGTGTGAACATCGCCAAGCAAACACAACTGCGCGCAGACCCCTCGTAATTTCCTGTCTGACGATGTTGGTCAGGAAGATTTTACCATGGGAAATATTTCGCGCTGTGCGCTGTTCGGCTGTAAGAGTGATGTACGACCTGTCGGAATTAACATTGGCGCAGTGCGTTTCTTCGCATACGAAAGATGTCCCAGCGAGCCAATATTTCAGGCTTAACTCACACGTCCATGACGACAGCGAGGAGTCGATGTCGGTGTATTTACGCGTTTGCTGTCACTGGGTATATGATTCTCGCGTCGGAAATTTCCTCCTCCATCTAATATTTGGAGAGCACACTGACTATTCCAATCTCAATGTTTGCAAAACGACCGCGACCGTACCACTTTAAGGTAACGACAATGCTTTGAGCTGTAAACTACCTTCTTTCAGGTGATACTTAGAAAGAAAAAAATTATGATAAGGAAATGATCGTATTATTTACGCTTGAATAGTCATCGAATACAACTTCCTCGATATTCTTCGAGAGAATAATGCACAATATATTGTTGCACGTGATTAGATTTTGTTTTGTTATGATTTATTTTTAATTCCTCGAAATAATTATTACTAGATAAAATGAAAAGCAGTGTCAGTGCAGTCAATTTGCTATAGTAGCTGCGAATATAAGGATAACTCAATTTCGACTTACCTTATTTCATTGAACAAAATCAGTAGTATATAAATGATTAAATAATTTTAAATCTGAGTAGTTTTAGAAATATTTTAAATATTTAAACAACAAGTTTAGAGAACAAGCGTCCAATTAAGTGGCTATCGATTAAGCTGGTTTTATTATTCTGGGCTTCAACTGTCATTAGTTTCTTGTTTACGAAGACGCCACTCTGCGCAAGCTTTTAGACTAATTGTGAAATATTTACGCGAAACGTCCAGTGTGCATTCAATTAAACTTATCTCGTCAACTTATACCTTACGGCAAGGAAGTTTGAAAACCACGTCGTACTTTTACTGTACAGATCCTTATATTTAGTCGTGACGTAACGCCAAATCTTTCTCAGACGAATTCCAATTAAGTAAAACTTTGAAATTTACGACTGAAGATAAAACTGCTGCGTATTAAATTAGCGCAAAAAATATTTGGTTAAACGCAAAGGAATAATTAAACTGTAATGCATGCAGATACACTTTTCCATAATACGTTATTTTATATTATGCAATATTTCTATTAACCTAATTACACAGTTAACAAGCTTAGCTTATAACTGTAACTCCAAGGAAATATTTATTTTGCGTATTTTGTACAATTTTTGTATATTATTACTATGATATAATGAGAATAGAAGAATTCACATTTATTTATAAATTTGCTAAATAATACAAATATTGTTAATTCTGGAAAAAATTGCGTAGAGTAAGTAATTTCACAAATAAGTATAGCTATTTGTGTCATATAAGAAAAGTTATATTTTTATTTTAGATTAGAAGCATTAATTAAAAAACATTAATTAAACACGTTAGAGAGTTTCAATAATTTTACAATATTTCTGATATTTCTAAATATATATGCATTGGCAAGAGTAAAGCAACATCGTCTAATTAAATTTTACTAGACGTACCTTAAAACAATTGTATAATGTCGACGGTGTCAACTGGTAAAATATTTAACACTTATAGTTATTTCTTGGCATCCCTACGCGTTAAATTTCTTCCACGATTATTTCAGACACAAATCCCCAGCAAATTTAAAAAGAATTACGTTTCCATCATAGTAATGTTTCGCACTTGTTGTACGAGATTAGGTACAGTTAATTGAGCTAATAAAAAGTTGTATATAAGCAGACGTAATCTATTGCTCAGTAGAATAAAATCGTATATGGTCAGACATGATCAGTCAGATCTTTATGACTATAGAGAAGAAATCAAACTTTCTTGTCATATTCGCTTATATCCACATATTTATTCCAGAGGATAGAATAATTTTCATAAACGTTGTGAAACTATAGAAGCCTGTTCGACACGCTCATAATTGGCTGATTAATTATTATGCGGTTAAGCTGACTATCGATATATGAGCGTTGAGCCGCAGCGGCCAAGGCAACATTCCCAAGCTAGTATCTCCGATTACGGTAGCGTAATCATTACCGATATTGTAATTACCGGCGAAATATCTTTGCGGCCAATAATGTGGAATCCTCGATTTGTCAGGATTGTCGTTATTGGCATCGTAATTGTTGGTCGAAACAAACGCGTCCGCTTTCTGGTTTGCCAACGTAGATGTGTTAATACTAATGACTCAGGATTGGCGGAATAGTGTTAAGTTGTACGCAAATATCATGATTAGAATAACGTCACAAATACAGTTCTGTGGAAGTGACTAATCTTGATGAATTACGCGTTCAATTACGTTAACTGGATTTACGGTCGGTATCAATACGGATTAATAGATTACGTTAAATGGTGAGGTATATTCTGATAATACATATCAGAGCTAGCGCATTATATAGAAATAGATATATAATTTGATAACGTGAAAAAATAAGTGTGCAACTATTACAGAGTTGAATAAAACCGGATATTAATTTGGCACTTGTCGGATGGGACGAGCAGCGCCCACATTTGCTAATTCCACGCATCCAATTTTAAATGCCATTTGCTGTTACAACCGAGAATCCAACATTCCATTAGCAATTAATTTTCGCGGAACACGCAAAATCGTAAATAACCCATTCATCGATTTAAGCCAAATACCAACGAGCTGTAAATAATCTGCTCGTTAATAACACTTGACGAGAGTTTAAAACAGGCGGCTCTAATTCGTTGAGTTCGTCGCCTACTCTAGACATTTATCGCTATAATTCATAGATTTCGGAACAAATTCAATAATGCAAAATATCTTTTACTATGTATACAGGGTGGGGCATTTAAAATGTTACAAGCTATTATCTCTGAAAGTACATGTTATAGCAAAAAATATTTTACATTAAAATTATTTCTTTGAAAGAGAGAAAAAAGATAGAGATGGTAATTTGACCTTGAGTGTAGATAACAAAGTTATATAAAGGTTACCACTAGTGTTTTAAATGGAACTATATGATTTTCTTTATATAATATAATTTTTCTAGTTATTTGGTGGAGTTAAGTGTTGGACTTTTACAATGTAGTTTTATTGTGACTGATAAATAATACATTATAGATTTTATCAGAGATCAATCTTTTCGTTAAATTTGTAATAACATTTTTTAAATTGTAATATTTAAGAAGCATTATGTGGTTTGACTGTTTTATACTGAGGTTTATCTTAGCGGAACGTGTACGTCCAATCTCAACAAATTACGAACGCATGGTCTACGAGGCACTCGACTATACTGGAGTCAAGGTAGTTCCTGATCAAAGGAATTTACATTAATCGACTTGCTGTTGCTTAATACAAATTTAGCTACTACATTCGTGGTACTACGTTTTCATTAATTCGGGATACGGCGTAACATACATACAGAGAGAAGTGAAACTGGATATCTTTTAATTTAATACAATCATTTCAGAGATGTATGGCTTCCATAGATTGTTAGAATATATATTTGTATCATATCGTTGTTTTTTGGAATAATATATTTTATACTTTTGTTCTTTGCAAGTAAAATAATCACATAAATCACACACATTAACCACATTTTGTATATTATGGCTATTTACAGTTTTATTGTAAGTTTATTTAAGTAAAGACACAGAATGCTATACAAATATTATCTTATTATGCTAACTATGATTACGGCTTTGTTGGTAATAATACATGTGAATACACAGCTGATGTTACGTTAAAATAATGCTACTCGATAATGTTAATGTAGTCATATTACAAATCAAATTAATTAACTACGTATTTTCACGGCGTTAATATCAAAGGCATGAGATTACCATTCGTATATTTCAATTGTTTTCAATGACTGCATTGATTTTCTCTCGGTATTTTATTCACATTTTTCATGAAAATTCCAAAAGAGGTAGATAAAAGATGAACGCAGTTAATCGTGTGTAGCGGATTGAATTAATTATATCAATGGTTTCATTAAAATTGCAATAGTTATATATTTTAATAAATTATTTGTAATCCGACAATTATACTAACTAACTGCAGTGTATTAAATAACTAAATGTACATATATACAATGAAAATAAAGATAAAACACAATATTTAAGAGTATGCCGATATATAAATTATATCTCACATTTTTTTATTTTCAAGTCACGTGCAACCCTTATTAACTCTTATTATTTTAAAATTACAGATAAAACAGAGAGAGAAAAAAAGATTGATATTGCACAAACAAATACAGACACCTTTCAAGAAATATAATGTTGTCAAACACACTAACAAAAGAAATATGTTTCATGGATATAGTTTCATAGATATGAAAAATAGGTACATTGATTCTTTCGTTGAAATATTTATAACTATTAGTAGGATAAAATCTAATCTAATCGTCATTGAATTCAATAATATAAAGATTAAAAGAAAAGTCTATCTTTCAAATATACATGCATAAATTGCAAGATCGTTCGTGTTTACAACTCTTGTACAAAATGTTTTAAAACTAGAATTGGTCATTGAAGAGATTGTATCACGCATTGGACGGGACCAATTGACTCTTCCATGACGATCGATCTTTTCTATTAGTACTTGAAAGGGCAGCGAAGCACTTGTATTTCATGAAACAATGTTATATCACAGAAGTGTTTTCCGAACTAGAAAATATTTTCTATTGCGAATTAAATGCGATTATCATTATTATGAGACTTAACATATACATGTAATTTCCTCGAAAGCGAAACAATTTTGAGTCCCTGACAAACGAACTTGTCGTACAGATTATTGATTACAAAATTTGGATATTGTTTTATTCAAATTAGTACAACTAGTTTAGTTCTATACAAACAATGCAAGAAAGAAATCTTATTTTGATTTGATGGGATAAGATTATATAAAAAGGGACTGCCAAAAGTCGCCATTTTTTGTCCCCAAGGGGAACCTGTAAAACATGTTTTGCCACCTTATTTGAGGTTGAAATAAGAAGAAGAAAATGTTTATTTAACCAGGAAACTGCGGGAAATATTGTAGAAGCGATAATGAATGTTTTTAAAACGTCTGTCAAAATAGCTGTGTTCATATCTATCTTTGTTTCAAAAATGATTTTAAACCATTTTAAACACCCATTTTAAATGCTGAATAATAGCTGGATAATAGATGATTATGGCAACGATATCGGAGCATTTGAGTTATATGTATTGTAAACAAATCTCTACCTTTCTCTTTCGCACAGATATTGGACACACATGGTCAATGCCTCAATTCCTCTTCCATTTATTATATGTGTTCTAAGGTTACGTCCCGTGGCTTCCCCTCGTTTCGTTACTGCGCAACTGTCTAACAGACTATCAGACGGTCAAACACAGAAAAAAATGTCTCACAGCACTTAACTCTAGTCTGTTGTTTCCTTTTGCTAAATGGTCAGCGAATTATAAGGGGTAAATTCGTTTTTTATCCCATTTTTGTTCTAAAAGGACTTTCAAGAGTTCAAAAGGAATTTATTTTCATGTCACTAACTCTGAGTCCTTCTTAAAAATCATCACTTCTACAATATTTCCCGCAGTTTCATGGTTAAATAAACATTTTTTTCTTCTTATTTCAATCTCAAATAAAGTGGGAAAACATATTTTACAGGTTCCCCTTGGAGGCAAAAATGGCGACTTTTGCAGTCCCTTCTTTATATAAGTTTATGCTTCCGTATTTTTAATCTTAGTTTTTATGAATATAAATGATATAATTCAATTTTATACATATTGAAGTAAATTACACATACAAGAAGGATCGCAGAATTAACAATACTAATTCTATTAGCAATTTTAATTTTAATGACAGATTCCTTAATTAATGCAACTTATTATCTTTGAGCTAAAAAATCAAAGTATTTTTTAGCTCAAGGATAATTTACTTTTTACGTCAAAAGGGATTGAAAATGAAAGATTTTTCGAGAAGTAAGGATTTCCGCAGTATAAAGTAAAACGTTCACTTAAATTCAAGCGCACTATACTCTTTTAGAATTTCAATTCTGTGTTATAGTCTCTGTGCTTTTTGCTTAAATTAGATTAGATTAGATTAGATCGGATAAGTCAAATAGTTGAAATATCGCATGACAAAATAAAAGTCCGTTAAACTAAACTTCCAATTACTCCGATTTCGAAACAATAGAGCAGAGCGAAAAGGAGGTCAATCGGTCAAGCGTGTCGCTGCGTGAGATAGGTCAGACTACATTCGTGGTCGTCGTTCCGTCGTCGTTTTGCTTCTCGCTTTTCGAAAAATGGGCGTGCGTGTGATAAAGGCGCGGAAATAAATTTAGCGGGAAAGAATAACGCGCGGCGTAACTGGGGTGGTCGTCGCAAAAAGTTGAAACTACGCGTACCGCTTTATTCTCGCGGCTAAACGATAGTGCATTCAGCATGGAGATGCGCTTAATGGCTCTGACGAAATAAACATCCGCTCTATTTAACTGTTGATGTGAGGAAAACACATGGATTATCGTAATTTTCAAAGTATGACCCCAATCGTCCGCCGATACTTATTCGATTAGACTGGTAATCTAATTGCTCTGCAAAATTTAGAAAATAAAAACAAAATGAGAAAAAGAACGTATTGAATGTATGTAAATGATTATTGATGCGTATTGTTTTTGTAAATTTTAAATGATTGAAAATGATTAATTATCATGTCAAGCAGTATTGCAAATGAATATTAATAAAATTAAAGATTTTTGAAAAATCTTTAAGGAGGTATGATTGAAAAATCGAAATGATTCTATCTGTTTAAAAATTATATAGAATATTATTTGAAGCGAAATTAACATGACATTAAAATTTCAAATCGATTGATCGTATAGTGTCTAAGAAAATCAAAGTTATAGTTAGAATTTTATTAAAAGATAATGGGTAAAATAGGCCAATTTTGGCCTCAAAAAATGTAAATTATACATCTAATTTTATAGCTTTTGAGCTGAATATGGTATCAGTTTTATTTGCTTAAAAACATGTGGAAAAGTGGTCAAAATTCGTTTTAAAGAAGTCGAAATAAGTCTTCCCTCATAGTAATATGGTGACATTTTGTTTTAATTATTTAATAATTTGTATTATAGTTTATTTTTATACCTTCTTTTTACTAAAAGCTAAGAAAACATATCAAAATTCAATATTCCAAAAATTAAATATTTTATTCTCGACAGTCAAGCCTTCGAGCGCGTATGTGACGCTCTGCCTCAGGAGCGTTCATATCAGAAATACGCTTGAATCGTATCTTCCGTCAAACCATTATTAAACAACACTTTCGTACACTAAATAATTTTTAAACATTAAATCATTTTTTAAAAATTATAAAAATAAACATATAGTACAAATGAGTAAATAATTGGGACAAAATGTCACTAACCATATTACTATAAGAGAAGACTTTTGATCCCTTTAAGATGAATTTTGATCACATTTCCACGAATTTAGATAAATAAAACTAGTACCATCGTATTTAGTGAGTCAAAAACTATAAGATTACATATATAATTTACGTTACACTTTTTAAGTTAAAATTGGCCTATTTTACTCATTGTCTTTTATATATACACACTTTATATTTTAGGTATAATGTGTTTAACTTATAATAGTAAAAGATTAATTTCTATTTTTGTCTATAGTTGTTGTTATAGCTTTTTTAATCGAAAAGATGAGAATAAAAAAGTTATACGCAACATTTATTTAATCCTACATATACAGGGTGTCCCATTTTAAAGGAGCCAGTGCTATATCTCGCGAACCAATGATTTTTTTGAAAAATGTTTCAAGTAAAACTTACTTTGTATCGAGGGGGACATCTTATGATGGACACAGGTTTTTTCTAGGTGGAGGTGTTCCTGAGATTTTAAGGTGACATTTGTTTTTTTAAATGGAATCATATAATTTTTTTTATATAATTTAATTCCTCCAGTTATTTGGCATATAAAAGTATTAAGATAGAGTTGTCAAAAAATCAATACCTTGCGAGATATTTTATATTTTATTATGATATATTTTGACATGAAATATATAAAATATCTTGTAAACTGTTCGTTTTCTGATAATCGTACCTTAATACTTTTATGCGTAGAATAGTGGGATGAAT
>NJRQ01000101.1:460605-473713 GCA_003063805.1 Aphaenogaster ashmeadi
ATTCATCCCACTATTCTACGCATAAAAGTATTAAGGTACGATTATCAGAAAACGAACAGTTTACAAGATATTTTATATATTTCATGTCAAAATATATCATAATAAAATATAAAATATCTCGCAAGGTATTGATTTTTTGACAACTCTATCTTAATACTTTTATATGCCAAATAACTGGAGGAATTAAATTATATAAAAAAAATTATATGATTCCATTTAAAAAAACAAATGTCACCTTAAAATCTCAGGAACACCTCCACCTAGCATAAGATGTCCCCCTCGAAACAGAATAAATTTTACTTGAAACATTTTTCAATAAAATCATTGGTTTTAAAGATATAGCACTGGCTCCTTGGGACACCCTGTATATATATTATAGCACAAAGTAAGTAGCAGCCTACTTTAATCTTATTGTTAGTGACGCATCTGCCATAAGAGAGATACCATGTATAAAACTCTAAACTTTAATTTTTATTTTCTTAGAAAATACAGTCAATCGGTTTGAAATTTTAATGTGATATTAATTTCGCTTCAAATAATATTCTATATAATTTTTAAACAGATTGAAGCATTTTGATTATACCTCCTTAAGCAAGACGAAAAATTGAAATATTTATTTTTTGGTATTAAGATTACTTATCGTGAAATAATTTATGTTTCAGCTATCTTAGACTCACTTTGCAAGGAGTTTCTTTCGCTGAATGTATCGGCCATCTTATACCTTATGAACTATGAGCAATACGGACGTAGTACGGCCAGCGCTCAATATTTTCTTCAATTGGCCGGTTACTTAGGAATCCCTGTGATTGCATGGAATGCCGATAATTCTGGTCTGGAGAGAGTAAGTTAATGCAACTAAAATATTATAAAAAGAAGTAAAAGAATTTACGAACTAATGTTTCTGCCGTGCGCGCAAACAATATTTGCTCGTGGGTGAATTTTTCATTACGTCAAAGAATCTCTCGAATTATATTGAAATACGAACTGAAACGTGCATTTCGTAATAAAGCAAGTTTATACTGTTTGCTTTTTACTTTCTTTGTATATAGACAGAAATATTTTTTGTAACATAAAACTGAAATTAAAATTGAACGGAGATACACACAATCTGCGCACTTCGTCAACATTCACGAAACATAACGGGAATTCCGTTGGTTTGCAGCGGGCATCACAGAGCAGCCTGCAGCTGCAACTGGCACCGTCGCTGGAACATCAGACCGCGGCGATGCTGAGTATCCTGGAGAGGTACAAGTGGCATCAGTTTAGCGTAGTCACCTCGCAAATAGCTGGTCACGACGACTTCATACAGGCGGTCAGAGAGAGAATCTCCGACATGCAGGACACATTCAAGTTCACCATACTGAGCGCCATTCTGGTTACCGAACCGCACGATCTGCTCGAGCTAGTTAACAGCGAGTCTCGAGTGATGTTACTCTACTCAACCAGAGAGGAGGCTACTCATATCCTGACCGCTGCCAGGGAGTACAAAATTACCGGCGAAAATTACGTGTGGGTCGTCACGCAGAGCGTCATTGAGAATCTGCAAACCCCCAGTCAGTTCCCGGTCGGAATGTTAGGTAAGTAGCCAAATTATTTGTATCCACGTATCTGCGGCCACTAAATCTGCAAATTCGTATAAATTTAAAATACCGCATGAAGGTCCATGTGTACGAATCCCTAGCCAAATTATGCGTAACTACGATCCATATTTTATAGCGTACATGTAAATAAAGCAACCAAGTGTAGTATATTTTAACTAAATTTACGATTTTTATATAATTTTGACTAAAATTTGCTGCGGCACATTTGAGAAATTAAATAATCGTATCGAAAGCGTTCCTTCTCGCTCTATAATTAACTGTAGGAGAAGATTAATACATATTCAAATGATTTAAGGATGTATCGGAGGTACAATCTTAGACAAAAGTGCATGAAATTTGAAATACTTGAATATCTACGCCTTACGCATAATAAATCTAGATGTAAGGAACTCGAACGATAGTTGGAGTCTTATTTTGGAGTAAAAATAAGGTATTTCCAGCATTATTTGTAGTTTTTTTCATTTATGAACTTAAACTTTTAACACTGAAAATGCCAATTTTTTCAAGTTATAATTTATTTTTTTTAAACGGTGTAGTGAAAACAATTGAAACTTGGCAGATATTTTCATCTATCCGTATACTAGATGTACAAAAAAATTGAAAACATTGGTACTATTTCTTCAACATTTTTTCAGCTGTTTTATCCGTCAAGATCGTCTCTTTCTATAAGAAAGAGAAAGAGACAAAATGTAAAATCAGTGAAAATTAAAATCGTTATAATCAGCAACCGTTTAGTGGATTCGTTAAAAAATTTTTGCAGCACATCAGGAAGACTAAAAGGACAATCTCACAAATTTTTATCGACTTCGTACTATTTTGAAGATAGGTCCAATACATCCGTAAGATCCCAACCAGAAATGATTAGTCGAATCAGTGTCGATTCGACGTCGATGTGTCGATGAATGGTCAAATACTGGTTGATATTTTGTCATTTTCGACCATTCAACGTCGCATCAACGTCGAATCGACATCGATTCGACTAATCATTTCTGGCTGAGGAATTACGTACATTTTTTGTGTCAAAGATGAGTTTAAAATAATTATTCTTTATGATTAAAAGTAAGACATAATATATGTATGTACACATATAGTAAAATAAAAGCAATTTTGGTTAATATTATGACAGAATTCGTTTGAAATTTACATATAATCTCACATCTTTTTTGAATATGCCAAGTGTCGTGGTAAAGCAGAGTGTATTTACGTCAGTTACACATATGTTAACATTCTGAATACGCCTTTTATCGACAAGAATGCATGGCTTTCAGGCGGGTAGACGAGAGAGTTATTCACACCGTGACCAGAATCGCGGAAACAGAAAATTGATTCCTTCCTTGAGAATTTCCCAAGAATATCCTCGAGGGAAAAATAAATTCGTCGAATTCCTCCCAGTGAACCACGTGGAATAACATAACTCGGATTGAATCTCTCGCGTCTCTGAATTTCCACGAGCTAAAACTAACGCTGTAAACTCGCTCTATGTAAAATGCAAACACCTCGCGTTCTTAAACACGATTGCTATGAATCGAGCAAAGCAAACGTTGCTTATATTTAATGTTCTCTATCTCTTTCTCTCGGTATTGCAAGAGTACATATCTAACCATTCGTATAAATGCACGTTTATGTTAGATAATAAATATGAAAAAGAAGTAAGAATTTTACATATTTCATCAAAGATATGTTATGTACTGCTTACACCTCCGCAAAATGTCTTGTGAAGACGGTCTCGTGGAATTTAAAATTTTTCTATACAAGCATCTCGCTAAAATTTCAAAGAATATCTTATCCCAAAACATATTCATACAACACAGGAAAATTTTGTTGACTTGATTTTCACGGGTCAACTTCTAGTCGAATAAAAAGAGCAAGGCAACTCGGTGATTCTTGCATGAGTCGCCACGTTTCTCGGCCTTGTGATACACATCGATTTATCTTCACTCTTTTCTCTCTTTTTCGCGTCCTGCTTACACTTTTGATATTTATGGAAATGTAGTTGGCGCAGTGTTGCATAAAAATCTGGTTGAATCTTGCAAAGTGCAAGTTTTCTGTGAAAATTCTTTGCGAAAAAAATTATATTCTTCGTATGTATAAGAAAGAAACAATTAGCAAATATTCTCAAATTTAAGCAAACAAAATCGGCAGCATAAATTATGACTATGAAAAAATTTATCGTATAATTGGATGAAATTCTTCTATTATTTTTATCTTTTTATTTTATTGAGTTACATTGTGTTTACGAAATTTATCTTTTATTAATTTCCTAATTGAACCACAAATGAATATATTTGGTATTTAAAGTTTAAAATTATATTTTTTAAATCAGCTTTTAATATAAACAGAATTGTAGATTTATTAAACATAAACGAACAAAAAGAAAACCAGAGCAAATTAAAGTCCAGTTACTTCAAGAATCCAATTTCTGTAAATCGCAGGCTTATGCAAGATTACGAGTTATCAAAAAGTTTAAGCAATAAGCTCTATATTGAGAATTAAAATCCGTGTCTCATAAATTATTTTCAAACTCGTTTGGTTGTTTGTCCGTTTCTATCCGATTATCACTGGCAGAGGGAAGTAAAAAAAATGGAAAATCTTTATACTGGTATGATTGAATTGGTTATCGTGCAAACCGATATAAATCTCACTGGTAATAAAATCGCTTTAATGAATACGCCCGATATCTTTTTACTGCTGCAGGTGTACATTTCGATACGAGCAGTGAGAGCTTGGTAAGCGAAATCACGACGGCAATCAAGGTCTACGCTTACGGTGTCGAGGACTTCGTCAATGATCCGAAAAATGCGAATCGTAGTCTGAACACTCAACTGAGCTGCGAGGGCGTCGGTGAATCACGATGGAGCACGGGGGATCTATTTTTCAAGTAATTTCACATAATTTGTTAAAACGTGAATAGATTTGTTCATGCACCATTCACGTGAAATTTTCTGAATAGCAAGACCGAAACTTTCTTCGAGTAATATTATAGAAAATTTACTATAGAAAATTTTCACGAACATTGCAACAAATTAATGGAATTTTGTAAACTGTCAGAATAATATTTTCGGGAATAATACATTTCATCAATTTAATATAATATTACAAAATGAAAATGTTTATTTTATTAAACCACTCGAATTTATGATACAATACAATATTTAATAATTTAATATTATAATCTTATTACATATATCACATTTAATATTTTAATGTTACTTTATATACATATTGATATTTTAATATCATTAAAATTACAAAATATATTATATATACTGTTATATATGTATACTATTATTGAATTTATAGTATCCTCAATTGTAATTTTAATGAAATCATTCTCATTTCATTCATCTCATTATTAGTTATTAATTATTGAAAAATGCTCTGAGGAGGACTCAAATCGAAACGTCTGTGTTATTATTTATGTAAATTGTATATATAAATATATTTTTATTGTACGCCCCAACAACGGCGTTGGCTCACATTGGCTTGCCTAAAAAATATCTTAGATTACATATCTGAGAGCTTGCATTCAAATTTTGGTTTAATGAAATATTTATAGTTCTCTTTATACATTATAAACGCATTGTATCTCTTCCTCTCTGCAGATATTTGAAGAACGTTTCCGTCGAGGGTGATCAAGGAAAGCCAAACGTGGAGTTCACTCAAGATGGTGTGTTAAAGGCGGCGGAGTTGAAAATTATGAACCTTCGACCGGGAGTTAGCAAGCAGCTCGTCTGGGAAGAGGTAAGCTCAAATCATCTCGCATGCACTTTATCAGCCACGAAACTTTACCTTCCGAAAGCTATTGCTAGTCGCGACGCGAGATATGGTGCAGGGTGCAGCTCCAAGCGTTTATAAATAAATACATAAAGACGAATGAATAATTAAACTAAAGCGCCGAACCAGGATTAGAACCTTCACGCTACTTCGTCGAACGAAACTGAATTTCATCGCGATGTCATTAATGCAATGAGACGTTTGCATATATTTGCATGAAGTTTGTATAACAGAAAGAATTTCTGATATAAAAAGTGCAATTGGGTTAAGAAGAAAACATATGAATTTTCTAATAGACTCTATAACAGTTACGCACTGAAAATTCTTTTTTCCTGGCCAACAAATTGTGACACGAAAATGGGAATTACGATATCAAAGGTTAATAATTCTTCTATTTGTTGTACAAGATCTTTTTAATCGGATGTTTGTGAATTAGACAAATTTTTATTAAAAGCAAATATATATCTTATATTATTAATAAAAAAGTTTTTTTATTAAAACGAAGTTTAACAAAACAAAATGGAAAATATACTCACACGGGTGTAACACTTTGTTAAATCAAAACTGTTGAAAAAACTCAAAAAACTGATACTGGTAAAAATACGCAATAGGTGAAAGGTTTTTTTCGTTGTGCACGATCTCGTTTCAAGCCGAAGAAGCGTTATCGAGTAAAAATGTAGAATTTATCGCCCTCGCTGCCGAAAAGGCTCAAAGGGGTTGCGCTATATATAACTTCGTGATCGTCTCTTTCGTTACATTGGATTTACGGTGCTGAGCTGCGAAATTGCGGTAAACTTTAGCTTCCTTTTGCGTCCGGCGCAGATAATATTCCTTTTGCAATCTCACCGGAGAACCGCAAATGAAGTGCCGCTTTATTAATCGACGGAACAACTTCATCATAATCCGTATCCTTTATCGTTTTCACAGCGGCGCCGGATCATCCACGATAATAAATTAATGCGACAGTGGAGGCTTCCAAGTCTCGGCTGGTTGGATCTTCCATCTAGCGAACGAAGGCATGTTCTGCCGGGCTGATGCTTTCTAGAAATTGTCAGACTTGGATGGCTCATAATCGCGTTATGAAATGCTCTGCAAGATATTTCAGGACGCACCCGTTTCCTTCGCCAACTGAAACGGCAGCACAATTGTCACGTACGCAGCAGTTGAGAGACTATTGCGTGGTGCTTTGTGGCAGATAAAACTAATATAGCATCCCTTAACGTGCGCAATGGAAATTTTCAACGAGGAAGATATTGTATTAGGAAGATATTCTTTTCCCGAAAGTTTATATATATAAGTTTTGCATGAAATTAGATACTGCAAAATCTGTATGATTTTCAAACGATTGTAAATGTAATTGCATATCATAAAATTATATCTTCATTTATGGAATTTTTAATTGCTATTGTTATATTTTTATCAATGATATTCTCGAAAATTTAATTTTATTATTATTCAAATTATTGATTTTGATTTAATTGATTGGTTTATCATAGTATCTTGTTTTGATAAATTATACAAAATAAGCATAACATAGAATGTTTTAGACTTCTGTACACTTTCTTTTCTGTATACTTTTTCGAAATTACCATCGTATCGTGACGTATCATTGAATATTTGTCGGAGATTTTTTACTACGTTTGGAAGTTTTAACAGCGGTATCGAGTTTTGCAAGTTTGATGGGAATTTCGTCAGAAAGTTTAACTCCACCTTTCGACATTCCTCTCGCGACACGAATCCATCTTTGTTCAGCGAACCGTTTCATCCAGGAAATTCTTTCGTTACCTCATTAAAGTTTGAAACGCTTGCGTTGTAAGAATCGCAACGTCTCGACACAGGCAAAAATTTATCATCCATCCGCTTCAGTAAATTCGCCATTTGTGGGGGATGAGCTTGCCGTCAAGATAGACTTTTTTTACTGAATGCCTGATAAAGCTTTTATACTTTGCGCAAGCTATTCATAATATATTATGATCCGTACCGGAGCAGCACTTCACAGTCTCCACTCTGATAAAATATTGTTCTAATATTCTTGTGTTCAGCTTTAAGAAGCTTGAATTTTCCATTTAATACTATTGTATTGTTACAGTCTAAAAACCTATAATAACACTGAGTAAAATATGTTTATTCTTACATAATTTATTTTAGATTATTTATTCACAATATTCGTAAAATTAATTTAACCATGTACTATTTCTTTCTGTTATCATTTATTTTTTATAAAATTAGTATAGGACAAATTATTTTTCAAAGTATTGTCTTTTTTAGAACTTAGCTTTACGATAAGTTGGAAAACTGTGTGGAGTTAAGATACATATTTTATCGAAAGACACTTTGACATTTTATGTTTTGCTCATTAATCAATTTAACAATGATCGGATAACTTTAATAGAGATTGATGATGCATCAAGTTTTAATGTACATAGACTTTTATGCGTCTGCAACGTTTTAAATAAATTTCTAAAAATTTTTATAATAACTATTTGTGAATAATTCATTTCTCACATAGTTTAATAATTATTTTACTAAAAATCTATAAAATATATAATATAATAAAAATTAAGAATACTATAAAATACTATAAATAACATATAAATAACATATAGATTGTAAGACGACTTGATTGGCCATAGATGGTATTCTATTTATTACTACGTATCAACCATACGAATTGTGGTCCTCTACGAGTATTAAATTTTAATAATAATAATGCTAACGCATCTTATTAGATTCTCCCCCCATCCCCCAACACCCTCCCATCACGAAAACTGTTAGAAAATTTGTTGCGAAAAATATTACCTCAGCCAGGATTTGAACCTGGGCCTCCCTATACTCCGTGCGGGCGTCGTAGCCAGTTCGACCACCGAGGGCATGTGATAATATTTATCGCAACAACCGATGATGTTAAGAAAACGTATTATTTCGTGTGACACCATATTTTAGTCGAGGTGTATAATAACCAAAAACTTCAATTTTCCTAAATCGCCAGTAAATAATTAACATATGATTGTAAGACGACTTGACTGGCCAATGGCCATAGATAGTATTCTATTTGTTACTACGTATCAACCATACGGATTGTAGTCCTCTCCGAATATTAAATTTTAATAATAATGCTAACGCATTTATTAGAGGACCACAATCTGTATGGTTGATACGTAGTAATAAATAGAATACCATCTATGGCCAGTCAAGTCGTCTTACAATCTATTATATGTTAATTATTTACTGGCGATTTAGGAAAATTAAAGTTTCTTACTATAAAATAAATTTAAGAAATTTATTTTGTTTAAGAAATTTATTAAGTTTAAGAAATTTTATTTTATCTTATTGGAGCCTTATCTGAACGCGTGATAAACATATTACAAACTTGGTTCTTTTATACAAGAGTTTTTTTTATAAAACCAAAGTAAAAGAGCCAGAATATTGAAAAGTTAAAATTTTAGTTTAGTTTAGAAAACTTTTATGAAAAACTTTTTAATCGCAAAAACAAAATTTACGCGTTTATACGCGATACTTAATTATCATTATAATATTAAAAATATATATATTATTAAATATTAATATTAATATTATATAAAAATTGTTAAAGACGATATATGACCGACGGGAAATACATCTTTTAAATAAAGCGGGACGCGATTACTAGTTTTGTTCAAGTTCTACAATTATTGTGACGCATTTATCTGCGCTTATCTTGACAAAGCTATAATTAAAATGCTATTAATCTAGCACCTAGCTCGTCACGTAATGAAAGCTGCGCTAAAATTTCATTTGTTCTCCTGCATCCGGCGCGGTGAGACACGAAACTTTGTTACGCCAACACGCGCGACCGCCTTAATTCGCGTGCGCTGGTCACGATTTCAATTATTTCTTTTAAAGACGATCATCTCGACATTTTACCACTTCGAAGGCCACAACCCATCACGGAACCACGCCCGTCGACGTCCCGTTTCTAATTATATCTTCCATTCGTATCATGTCAGCGCGAATCACCACCGGCAGATTTCGGAATACCAAGATCCCATGTTTCTGTTTATCTCATTCTGACAGTGACATCCTTCCATTTCACTGTACTAGAAATAATTAATTGGAGATATCGAACAGGCGAACTTGGTATTTCCTGCGCGAAACCGAACTGACAAGTTGATAAGGGAGAACAGCAGTATAATGTATAGATGTAAAAGGAAAAACGTGTTTTAAAATTAAAATATGAAATATTTTATATATTTTTCTATTTTATTTACTCAATAAGAAATAGTCGTTAAAAATAGGCAGATAATACATGCTTTTCACAGAAAATATTGGATCTGATATGTTAATAATATTTTTACGCTATGCATATAACGTAATCATATTCAACGTATCATATCTATTAGCATAGCGTAAATAATGCTTTTGAATGCAAGCTACATCGTGTCACGAATTCATCAAAATCTCAAAGGCATTGAAATGTTTCGCATCTTTACAGCGGCTGCATAATCAGCTTTACAACCATCCCAAAGAAATTAAAATATCTGAAAAAAATTATGCACTATTAATATTATAAAAATAACTATCATATTATAATAATTTTCCTATGTAATTATAAATGCAACGGTGCATAATAGATTCGTAATGGTACGTGATAGATTCAAATCATTTTTCAAATTACAGTCTTTTTTAAATTCAAATTTCACGGCAGGATTGAGATACTATATCAAGCTAAGCTGTATATTATATTTATCGAAAAAATTTTAATTCGTGCGTTAATATATAAAGATATACAAATATAATATCTTCTCTTTGGTCTAATAGCATCTTTTCTACAAAAAGTTAAATTTTAGTGAGTTTGCGATGTCTTTTCATAGATCTCTTTGATTATAACTTTTACGAGGGACATTTCTCTTTCATAAAGGATCGATAAATAGGTTTGTCCAATTTACAGATACAGTAGTTCACGCTGTAACTTGGAGGAAATAAGATCTTCCTCTGATATCAATTCTCATATATAAAGGACGCCAGATGTTCATGACAAAATTTCAACGGCGTCGGTGATGCATTATTTCCTGGCGTGCACATATTTCCTCGCACATTTCGCTACTAATTGCTGGCCTTTTGCAAAATAAGCGGATTATCGGATCAAAGTCCGTCCGATGCGAGCGGTTTCGCGCGTGAAACGCGTCGATCGGCTAATCACGTTAGGTACATCCGCTAAATCCCAATTCCCGGCGCAAGAATCGCATCTAACTCGCCAGAACGCAGTTTACTCCAGACCCCCTTGTATTCGCGCAATCGTGCGAAATTAGGTCGTCACTTAGGAAACTGGAACTAGAATTAATTAGTATGCATGCATCGGCAGGATAACGCACGATGCGACTCCGACAATCAACTGTACATACATAAACGTACGTGCGACGAACACTCGCTATATAGTCGATATTTCAACATGTTATATGTGTATGTTTGTATGTTCTCTCTCTCTCTCTCTCTCTCTCTCTCTCTCTCTCTCTCTCTCTTTCTGTCTCTCTTTTTTCTTTTCGTTCTTACATAATGAGATAAATCGTACTAGATGATACGCTCGAAAAAATAATTGCTCCAAACATGATCATTTTTCGCTATTACGTCTAGTCTGCTAATTACATCTCTTTATTTTTTTATTTTTACATTTTTAATCAAGTTATAGTAATTGTATTCTGATAATTTGTGTCGTATTTACTCAAAACATGTTTTGAAATAGAAACATCGCCAATATTGTTTGTGATCTTATTTATTTTCTTGTATTTTATTTATGTCTTATTAATTTATAAAATAGTTTATGTAATTAATTTATATTATTCCGTTTAAATTTATTTCTTATAGTACTAAAACAAAATTATAATAAAGCATAAAAATGTTTATTGAACAACTTATTTGATTATAAGTTATTCACCATACAGCTTAATTGATAAAATCATTTTCATTATGACACGTATAGATTTCGAGAAACGTGATGCAATTAATTAATGTAGACAAATGCAATTAGTTTCAGGCGACATAAATGGAATATTATATAATATATAACATATTCCACAATTATATATGATGTTAAATGATTAATTTATATATTAAAATTGGTGTGCAATTAATTAAGATGTACAATAGTTAGTGGAGTGAACACGCACAAAGGTGAATATCGACATCCCTTTAAATGGCTCGCCAAAATTAACAGCAACGTTAGCAAAACGTTGACGATCAATTCTCTCCATTCACGATGACCATTTTCGATCTTCGGTGATATTCGCGACATGGTCACGTTACTCCCAAAACGTTTAGATTTTTTATAGCGTGAAAGCTATAACGGGAAAGTCTGCGATATAACCTACCGATTTTGCACCAAAGTGGTCCTTTATTTTTGCACTGCAGCCATATCGATTTTTTCCGCTGTGCCCTATATTCTTTCAAACAAAAACGGATTCCGGGGATCCTCGGCAATCCGGAGGATTACGTTGCGAATCCTTAGTGCGAAATCGGGCAAGATAACAAAAGATGACCAAGAAAGAAAAATCAATTAACGCGGTAGGATGGCGCGTCTGAAGAAAGAAGGACATTTACTGAATACCATATTGGAATATCTGAAATAATTGAATAGCTTTTTCAATATATTGTACTCGGTAAAACAAATACAATAAAAAATAGAAATGAATGTTGATGGGGATTAAGAACTATTAAATATAACGGATAATAATATAATGGAAATGAAAAAAAGAACTAATTTCTCGGAGTAGCAGAGGCATTTTAATGCACAACAGAGAGATGATCATAATATAAATATGTTCTTTACAAAGAAACTTTATATTTTCAGATTGCAATACATTTAAAAATTGCAAAAATCAGGATTACGCAATATAATTATGCACTAAGTTGCATAAAGCATGAACGTGATGTCAAATGCGTCACATCTGTACTCTCCAATAAACTCTTGTAATAAGGATCTTATGTTATTAGGACTTTAATGAGAATATGTCGCGGCACTGGAACTTCTGTCTATAGTCTGCCTTCTTGTTACGATGTTGTTGTGTTGCGGAGGATGAGATGAGCCACCTTCTGCAAACAACATGCACAACGGGTGGTAATCGGCGCTCGTGTCTAAATTGTTAGCTGTAAGCGTGGGACGAGTAATTAGTCAATTATCGGAAACAGTGAAACTGTGCGAGTTTGCCTCCGGAATTAACCATCGACGATATAATGTCGCGGTCACTTGAAGCTTTTCGATATCGGGTATCACACGTGTGACGTACATGCGTGATGACGCACGCGTGTATCCTAAGACACGTGCAGCGCGTACAGCGTTGCGAACTAATTAGCGAAATTGCTGGAATAGCGGTATCCGACACTTCCATCGACAGTGTTAATTGTCTATGAAATAGATAATAGGAAAACTAGGGAAATAGATTGAATTTATCTGTCGCGCTTGCAGGATCGTTCGCGCGATATTCGACATTGCAGGGCGTTACTTTACGCTTGTGGTATAATCATTTATAAATAACTGTATCGCAGCTTTGAATTTGCATAAATGCAAATAGAATATATTCCTAAATAATTCATGTTTAATTAAATTCATATTTCTTTTAGATCAACAGATATATTGAAAAACGACAGATGTAATAATTCAATTCGACCTGACTGGCCAGATATATATTTAATAGTGCACTACGTTTCGACCGTAGGTTTCGGTCCTTCTCAAGTGCGTTGATACAATAATTCGGTTAAAC
>NJRQ01000101.1:474570-497632 GCA_003063805.1 Aphaenogaster ashmeadi
TTTAACCGAATTATTGTATCAACGCACTTGAGAAGGACCGAAACCTACGGTCGAAACGTAGTGCACTATTAAATATATATCTGGCCAGTCAGGTCGAATTGAATTATTACATCTGTCGTTTTTTACTTATTCACTGGCGAAGAAAAGTATTATCTTTTTAAGATATATTGAATTTGTATATTTGATGCGCATAATTATTTGTTCTTAGGAAATTATTTTGCTTTGAGTTATTTTTATTTACTAAATATTATTAAAGTGCATTTCAAACGCATTGTTAAATATTATAGGGACTTATAAATTTTTAATATCTTTATTTGTACAGTATAATTACGATAGCCTTCTCTTTCTGCGATATTTTGTAATTACGTGATATTTTTAATTTAATCGATCAAGAAAATTATTATCTAATTATTAATATAATTTTAATTATAAGCAATGTGTGTATGTATGTGTGTGATTCAATACAATGTGGACACGATCTCGTAAAAATGGGAACAGAAAACCATACACATACACTGTGGTGCTTTATCATTTTATTTGAGATCAAAAATCTAGACTCGGCAACAATTTAAAGTGCGATAACTCGTCGAATTTCCGGCGGAAACAGCACCGCGTGCACGTGCCGCGTATGCGTTTTCTCTTGCCATATCTCTTGAGTTACGTCCTTTTCCATTCGTATTCCCGATTGCGTTGCCCCTAAGGGCACTATAGCCCTTGGGCGATTTAAAAAATTGTCTATTTCTCCCAGGAAAGATGTTTTCTGGTGGAAATTTAAGGCGGAAGTTTTACAGATTAAAGAACCGTAGCGGACTTAACAGGATGGCTGGAATAATGCCAGATACTACGGGATGTATCGTCGCAAACGGTTCCAGTAAAACGCAGACGATGTATAGCCGTAATCCCCGTTTCCCCTGACCTGACCGAGCTTATCGAAGGGACAGCTATTGTGGGGACTTTATGTCGCGGTCGGAACCCGGGCGGGCCAATTAACCTTTTCTAAGATCACCAGTATTCTTAGCACAATGAATTCTCCACGAGTTTTTGCGTCACGCACAGCTAAATATTTAACGGGATTAATCCGGGATATTGTAATCCAGGAAGGAGAGGAAAAATGACGGCTGAAAGTCACGTTGGAAACACGTTCTCCGATAATTAGATTGAAAAGCCAAGGGGTATTATGTTAAGGGCTATTGGAAATCGATGTTTCTTTGGAGATATTTAAGTCCTATTTGTTGAAAGTTTGAATAGATAGGCACATTTTAAATTAAGTGTAAAATTTAAAATTTTCGATGTGTAATTCTTTGTTTCACGCATAGAATTGCTTTCATAAATCTCTTATACGTAACAGAATTTTTTCTTTAATAAATTTTTAATTTTGATTCGATAATTATTTATATTGTAATCTCTGTGTTTATTTGTCTAAACTGATTGAAATTGTATCTGATATATACAATTATTCATATTCAATACCTACTCTATGTAAGCTATATCTCAAATCAATAACACGGTTCAACATCAAATTCTCTCCGAAGTGCCATAGTACATATCCCGAAGATTTTTTCGCGCTGAACATGACAGCGTCGTCAGAATTTGCGTAACACGTCAAAATTTTGAGTAAATTGGGATTTCCAACAATTTCAACATTTTTTACGGCAAAAAAACTTGGTCCTAAATAAAATCGACGGCATCTAAAAGTATAATTCAAGATCTTTCAAATGAATTTTAGTTTGTGATCATATGATTTTTTTTATCAAGTTATGGCTGTTTGAATTTTAAACTTTTTATATGATCTATAGTACAAGAAATACATACTTAAATACATGACAGCAAACAAATAATTTAAATTTAGCTCTAAAGAGTAGTTCAAACCAATGGCTGCGTTCAGCAGAAAAAGCAGCTTTGCAACAGTTGTAACTTTCTTTAACATGATTGGTTTATACACTTATAGCGAATTCGGTTGGACGCACTAGTGCGCACTGGTGCACATTCAAGCCGTCGTACACAAATTGACATAAAGATGTGTGTTTAATATAAAAATAAAAGCGGGTTAAACTGCGTAATCTTTAATACACTTTATTGTGCTGTTTGGTAAAATATGTATTTTATTATTCGAAATATTTCCATTTTATTTTTACACTCAGATTAGATCAGTGTACAACGGGTTTAATATGCACCAGTGCGCACTAGTGCGTCCAACCGAATTCGCTATTAGATTCAGAAGGAACCAAGGGCAAGAACCAATCGTATTAAAGAATCTTACAACAGGTGAAAAAGCTGCTTTTTCTGCTGAACGCAGCCATTGACTTCAAAGCGCTCAATTGGGAAGCGCTTTTGGAGTCAATGGTTACGACATTATGAATTGATAATTTCGTGTAATAGCGTGTGTACTCAAAATTTGTACACTTGAACTACTTTTTACAGCTAAATTCAACTTACAATTATTTATTTGCTACCATGTATTTAGGTATATATTTGCCTTTCTTGTACTGCAAATTATGCAGATTTAAATAGCCATAACTTGATGAAAATAAGTCGTACGATCATAAACTAAAATTCATTTGAAAGCTCTTAAGTTATACTTTTAGATACCGTTAACTTTATTTAGAACCAAGTTTTTTCGTAAAAAATAACGAAAATGGCTAAAAACGCCATTTTTTACCCATTTTACCCCAATTTATTTAAAATCCTGACGTGCTACGCAAATTCTGACGACGGTATTGTTCAGCGCGAAAAAATCTTCGGGATATGTACTATGGTACTTCGGAGAGAGGAAAAAAAAAGATTTTTTGTGGAACTGTGTGATCTGTATTCGTAAAAATGAAAGTATAAGTACAGAATTAATAAATACATTTAAAATGGCGTTAACATATGAAACCAATGTTTAAAATGTTGGATAATTGTCATGTACGCCCAACGTGTCAACCTGCAATGTCTCATAACTGTAACTACTGTGATTATTGTAGGAAGTTCGGGTTTCTCCGCGGAACAACAAACTGGTTAACAAGATATAACTGCTAACGTGTCACGAACTAAACAGGCGGCGGAACTTATAATTAGCAAACGATGCACTAACGAGAACACGATAATTAGGAGATACCGTAAGATTTTACGGTACATCACGTTGATCCTACGTCAAAAGAGCATTTGCAATTGCCTTGACAAGAGAAACATGACAGAGAATATCAACGTCAAAGAACGCGTTACGGCATAGCACGGTTAACTTGATATAATCTCGACTCGTGTAATGAACTTGTAATCTGTTCATTAATTCACGGCATGTTAATGTAGTCATTAATTCATCACCGGCGCTTTGTAGCCGGTGCCATTGCATGTGACGTTTTGCGAGATATTTCTCAGCAAAAGTTTAATTTCCGAGTCTTCCCTGCGGTTTACTGACCCACGTTATATTCGCGATTTAAATTAAGCTGAGTAACGAGCAAAGCAGTAGAAAATACGTATTATGTATTCCGTTGTTAATTGTTACCGCGGGTTACGATGCAGATACAATTTCGGTGATTGCAGACTTGGATACGCGAAAAAGAAATAAAAACGGTTAGTGGAAGATCTTCATTTATATTTGCAGCTCATTTACATTTGCATCTCACCAGAAATAAATTGATTTGACTTATTAAAATCTAAATTAAAATTATCATCTCAATCGTTAATTATTCTTATATGTTGAATAAAAACCTCGGAATGACACGTAATATATAAATAATTAAATATATATATATATATAAAACTCTCTTTTTATCAGATCTCATATTTTTATTACACAGTTTATGATATTATGCCCCGAAATTTATGATTATCCTGCGTATCCTCTCAAAATGCGATCTTGTTTGTCGAATCCCGTTTGACGTTGTTTTCGGCTCTCTCTCTCTCTCTCTCCCTTCCTCCCTCCCTCCCCCTCTCTCTCTTCCATGTAACCGCGTTAGCGCATAAATATGTACGCGCCTGTCGTAATTCCGACATAAACGAAGGATTTTCCATAACGGAACGCACAAGATACGGCGTCTGCGTGCATATTAATTCAGAGGACACGGTCGATGGGTGCGCGAGCGAAAAACTCCAAATGCATGTAATGCCCGGTTCCGAGCTTTTAATTACGAATGCATAAATCTCTTGTATGATCCCTCGACCTTCCCGGAGAGAACGACGAACTTTGATTGAAAGGTCATGCGTTCTGATTTTTTCGTTTCTTCGCACGGCGGGACACAAAATCGTACGATCATACTGCCGTACACAAGCGTGTATACGAATTTTCATGGCAACATGCTCGGTGCAACCTATTCCCCCGTGCAGTATCGGTTTCTAATATGTAGATGTCTCGCGCGCATCGCCAGCGAGAGCTTTACATATTCAGAAGTTGAGCAACACTCACACTGGAGCGATGCAATTTCGTTTTATTGGCTCTTCGCACCTGGAAAGTTGCTATGTATTCTACAAGAAGTCATTTACTTTCTTCGCTGTAGTACATGACTGCCAAATAAATTTTGACTGGCTGGCAGAGACAAAGCTGACAGTTGACAACAGCGCGCAATGCATGCGACGAAATGACGGAAATGTACAGAGCAGCGAACGTTATGTTGGCGATGTAAATAAACTGCCCTAGTTTGGTTCCTTGTTCACATCGCCGTAAAATTACCTCTTTGAATGGAACGTTTTGGAATGTGCGGAATAAATCAATTCGCGTTCGAATGCACTCGATTAAGCGCATCGCACGAGAGTCAATGAATAGTCGATGAAGTGTGATAGAAATAGATACAGTCTGTTTGAAGTTTCAAACTAGATATATAATTATTTTTAAGAAAATAACGTTAAGGTACTATAGATATCATGGAAAATGTAAAATACAGAAAAAAATTGATTTGTAAAAAAGTAGATATTTTATGTAAACCATTAAACATGTGTACAACATTTCTATAAATATAATAATTACTCACTTCTTTTTTAAAAATAATGAAAGAAATAAAATTTTTCGTATTTTAAAACATCTTCTAAAATTAAACTGCACTCTATAATTTTCCGTAGCAAAATTATACGTTATAAATCACTATTCATGTAATACATTTTATCCATTTTTTCCGCTTACATGATTTTTTTGTGATGATACTTGTGCAGAATAATTTTTAACTCATTTGTTCTGAATATTTTAAATAAATTGATTCTCAATAACATATAATGGAAGCAAAAATTGATATTGCTTTGCAAAGACCATAAATTAACAGATACTTTCCATAAGCTTTTCTAATTTTAACTTAATATACAATATTATTTCGCCAGTAAAGATAAAAAACAAGATTACGTAATTAAATTCGACCTGACTGGCCAGATATATTTAATACAACACGACGTTTCGACCACAGATTGTGGTCCTTATCAAGTGAATCGTTATAGCGCAATATCAAATATATGACATGTGCCCAAATAAGTCATATAAATTGTGCGCAATCACGATATAAATTATGATGAAACTCAGATGGAATAAGACAGGTGTGATCACATCGAGATTTGAAATCGAAAATTTTTCTAATTTTCTTTTTTCATCGATGATACAAAAGCATCTTTCATGATAAATTCGGAGATTTGTCTATAATCATCAGAAATCAATCGTTGATTTATTACGGAAATATTTTATCTCTGTCGGACAACAGAGATGCAATATATTACTGTTTTTATTATTTATGAAATATTCTGTGTAAATCCTTTATTATTAAATTTTTTTAAATGTTAAATTTCAAACAAATAATGTTGTAAAAATTACATGATACTTTACGAGAATTTATATTTAAATTTTTGCACATTAAAACAAAAAATATTAAAAATTTGTCAATTTTTTAAATACATAGCTGAATCGAGAGAATTTAGAATTTGATGTCAATAAAATACATCAACCAAAGTTTTCTATATGCATTTTGTTTCTTTTATGGATATTATCCTTGCAACGATACGACGCGAATCTACAATTATTAAAAATTGATAGATTTTACTTTTTGACGAGGCTTTTACGAATGCAGAAAAGCGATCGTAAGTGCACTTTTCAATGTCGCCCACGTATCTTTTTGACGCGACGGTCACGTATTTTCACCTACATGACCTGAATCGACGTAAGTTTCAACGGAACCGTCTCGCACATGTATAAATGGTTTTAATTACCGATGTAAATTATGTAAATTACATCCGCGTTATTTTGGCAGCCCATCTGTTATCGAATTTCTCAGGATTAACCACAGTCTTAATATCGCAGGAAGGAATACAGAATTGACGGAATTGACATGTAAAGTATGAAATTAGTTTTTGTATTTTTTAATACAAATTTAATTATTTTCAAATAGCTATATAGCTATGTGTAATATCGGTAGTACTTATTTAAGCGTTTAATACTAATTGTATTTTTGCTTGACATTCTTAAAGAACTTTTTTCAAAACGTAATTAAGTTTCTACTCTTTATCATGCCCCAGTTGTTCCTTCACGGCAGTGAACAAAATGACTAAACTTCCTGCCGATCGGACCAATCATTATCAATGTTAAATTTTCCGAAGTGATACCGCCGGCAATGATGGATGTATCATAAAATTTTCATCGACATTGACTAATGGCGCTCACCGAATACAGTTTCGTCTGAATAGGAAGTAAATTGCACGCCTGATAGTGAGAAACGATACGCGTGGATAGCAAGCAAGTTGCACGATAAGTTTATATCGGTGTGCAACTAAACCTTCTTTCGTACCAGATTCGTCACGGAGCGATTCAGAGAAGTGCAGGAAGAACTTCGTAATTTTACTTCTGTTATACTTTCATCGTCAACACTTTCTGCTGAAAACAATTTTGCACCCAATCAAGTATAAAGCGCTAGCGATACGAAATTTAAAGCAATAAAGCTGAAATTGCATCGTAAAACGCTTCATGCACATTGAATAAAAGTTTTTAATATCATAAAGAATTACTAAAAAGCTGATTACGACTTCAGAAAAGATACCTTTTAAATTATTTAAATAGATCAAGTAGCATTTAAAATTTTCAATAGTTTTTTTTACACACAAAAGGAAGCCAGAAAATATTCTCATCAAAGGTATAAATCATGAATAGAGAGAAAGAGAAATATGTGGTACTCATAACTATAAGCATAAAAAGAGCTGATAGTAAAAAGTAGAATCCTTTCGAAATTTTTAAACTTGGTGCATTAATACATTAATGTTGAGCAATGTTCTCAGTATGCTGCTTTGGCCATTTATTTTTATTTATATTATTTATCAGAATTTAAAAAAGAACATTTTTTAATTACATTACTAAAAGCAAAATTAGCCTAATAACATGACGTTTAAGAATGATTAAAGCTGCTACTATATTTGATCATGTTTGTTTTCGTCTGTTTGTCGGCAGATCGGTGTTTGGAAGTCCTGGGAGAAAGAAGGTCTAGATATTAAGGACATCGTCTGGCCGGGCAATTCTCACACTCCTCCGCAAGGCGTGCCGGAGAAGTTTTACCTCAAAATAACCTTTCTGGAGGAGCCGCCCTACATCAATCTTGCACCGCCTGATCCTGTGACCGGAAAATGTCTAGTGGATCGCGGTGTTCACTGTCGAGTAGCCAAGGACTCTGATATGGTTGGGTAAGTACGAGAAATTGGATTCTTTTGTCGAAAAGACATATCCGGCAGTGTCTTAAAGATATTTAAATATTTACAATCCTGCGACTTTGAATGGATAATTACTGATAATCTCACGTGTCCTCTTTTAATTGTTAATCTCGAACTGCTTATATTATTTGTTAATATGATTATTTTTTAATGTGCGATTATGTTTTTCGAAAAATTATATTTTATATTATATATTTCGTATTTTTTATAACAAAAAACTAAGAAATCCTTTTTTTATCTGAATTTAATATAATTTCCAAAATGTTATTAATGATGCTGCTCAAAAGATATTTACAACTATTAAAAATGTTCTTAGCGTCGTAAAAATTAATGAGAGGTACAGATCAGACTATACAGACTGACTCTAATTATTGTAGACATGTATCGTTGTTTTTATATATCAAGCGCTTTGTTACATTATATATTACTTTGTTAAGTTATTTTATATCAAAGTGTGTTTTGTATTATTAAAGTTATTTGAATCAATAAAAAATTAAGCATCACGATGACAAATGCGTCTGACCGCAAAAGAATTGATCACTAGGAAAATAGTGTCTGACTATAAATGAACTATTACTACTTCAGTGCTTTGTATAATACCTTATAAACTTATAAGACTATATTTTAACTCATTACTTTTGATGAGATGACAACGTAACGATAAAATATACAAGAACGCTTTTTTGTATTACATACATTTTCACAGGTCATTTATATGATTAATTTATTTTATTTTTGACTAACAACTTGAGCTTTATTGATTAATAAACAAACCAAGATTAATGAATATTTATATAAAATATATATTAATATATAAACATGTATTAATCTAATGATTTACATGTGTAATTTATTTATTGCGGTATACCGACTTTGTAAGTGCGCGAGAGCTCTAGCTCGTGACATTTCGGAGAAATCAACTCATTATGACGGACTTAGCGCTGCTTTTAAGCGAAGACCGAAATTAAGCCCGAGCATCACGGCACACTTATTTCATTTACAAGGGAGTCCTAGTAAAGTACACGTATCGCTTCTACACCAAGTTTGAAGAAGCCTTGTGCACATCCAATCCAAAATTAAAGGGCCGGCCTTTGAAAGCATTGGACAGGCGAGACTAGACTAATATACTCGCGTTTCATCAGGGCGGAGGAGTTGACATTTATAATAGCACGTAATGACGTTTATCGTGCGGTAAATGAATCCATTGAAAAGCACTTTGCTGTGCGCCTTTGGTAAATCTGTGGAATTTGCATGTAGCCTTTCGGAGAATGTTTCTGGTGTAGTATAAAAGCGTTTACACGACGAGGATAAATATTACAAAAGTGTAATCGCGATCATTGCGATAGTGACTTGGTTTGATAGTCAAACACAAGTGCTATTTTTATCGGGTCGTTTATATCGACCTTCGCGTTGAATGCGAGCTGCATTGTTAAAATTTATCGAGCGTGTTCTCGAACGTCGTTATCCAATTTGGAGTATCATCGATATCGTTTGGGGTTACAGCCTCTAGCAGACGTTTTCTACATATAACAGTATTTATTTGCGCGAATCCGGGTCACGTAATATACGTTAAAAACTCTTTCCCGCCTGCATTCTCTATATAGTATGGTGCATGCGACAGCTGTTGTAGCGCTCGTTTTCAGTGTAAACTCGGGAGTCTGCGAAAAAATCTATTTCTGTGTAAAAACAATACTGCTCTTCGTTGAAAATAGTGCGAGGTAAAGTGGCTCTCTACATTTCGCTATATTTTTTTTTGCAAGAAATTGTTGGACCAACAATTTATTATATCAGACGCTATTAGATATGAAAGCAATAAGAATTAAGCTGGAAATCAATACTGAAAATAATTCCTGTATTTCTAAATGTAGCATAATTTAAAAAAAGAAATTTTTACCTTAAATATTTTGCAATAATATTATCAAAAATTTGCTGTTTACATTTTTATTTTTTTTATCATTTCCATTTGTTTTTTTTTGTCATAAAATTTGATTCTGGAATATTTAGTTTGCATTACTAGATTGTAATATTCTTTTTGTTATTTAACCATTATTCCAGTGAAGTCTCCAGATACGAAATTAAATTACGAGTTATCGTGACGCACGAGAATGGAAAAAGGAAGACAACGATTTAACGTGTATTTGTACACGTCAGATCCAAGAGTCCGATTCGAATCGCACTTCGAAAATAGCCCGCCGACAAGTTTCCCAAAGGCATTCGCGAGAATAACAGCGTGGAAGTAATTGAAACTCTTCTCCTTCTCTGAGGGAAACGCAACTCGTGCGAAGAAGCGTTAGGAAATTACGGTGGAGGAGGAAACAAAGTAGATACAAGTCGATTTTCTGCTTCAATTGTCGATGTCACAGCAATTGCTTCGCCTACGGAGAAATTTGAAAGGAACAGACATCTGCAAATTGATAATTATGTACAATTCAGAACTGCAACGTTTGTCACATTTAAAGTAACGTTAATGCTTTACTTTAACAAATACGAAATTATAAATTCTTATTAAGTTCAAGAATTTTTTCACGAGCTTTGCTCATAATATTTACAGCTTTATAGTTTTATAACATATATATTTTTTCAAATTTTATTAATGCCTAATAATTCAATATCAAATCCAGCCTTTTTATAGAAAAAAAATTAAAATCCACTTTTATCAAAACTTGTTACAAGAACATTTTAATATGAAAAATAACTTAAATTAATTAGATAAACAACTACATTATATCGATGTACGTAGCGTTATTACTTTGACAAACAGCGAAGGAAAATTAGCGCTTAGTTCCTCTCAGCAAGAGAATTTCGGGAAAGGTAATTGAAAATTCCACGACAAATCCTTATACAGCCGGTTTGGAAAATGTCGACGTGAAAATGTTGATCCTTTTCTTTCGAGATAAATGTCGAAATTATAAACAAAAAATATGATTATATTTGAGATGAAGATTGTGATAATAGTGACGAGTTGAATACAATGTAACAATTGAAAAGTAACCAATTTGCTGCATAACAGAAGATTTTAAGAAATATTTGTAGTATTCTTTGTTAAAAAACCTCGTCGGTGTAATTTTGCAATATGTGATACTAGAGTTTCAATTAGATTACACAGTTCAACAAAAAAAACACCAGAACGAAGCTATTAGTTATTTCCCGTAGTTTTTTGGACACTGAATACGAATCCGGTTTCCAAATTGTTTCATCACGTTACAGTTTTGAGAAGTTTGCAGTTAAAATTGCAAAAACGGGCTATTTTCACATATTTTGTCATATTATACTACGATATGTGACGTGCTGAAGAATTTTTATTGCAATCAAAAGTATGTTGTTAGGATTTTCAGCCCTCAAAAGGAATTTTTTGTGTCAGCTATAGTTAATAAGATATTCATTGTTAAATATGGCCTTTATTGCGAAAAAGCTGTGAATTAGATTATTGACGATTTACGAAATAACTTTTAATTATGTTTATTTACACTTAAGGATTTTTTCGCTCGCTGAATACGAATCCAATGTAAAATTTCTATTAAGTAATGTGAAAAATCCCGATATATATGATTTTTACTAAAATTCAAATATGATTTAATTTTCATTTGCTATACTAATTCCACCATTTTGAATTTGACAATTTTGACATTGGATTTGTATTCAGCGATCTAAAAAACCCTTAAGTTTAAATAAACATAATTGAAAACTATTTGATAAATGATCAATGATCTAATTCATAACTTTTTCGCAATGGATCTCATATTTAACCATGAATGTCTTATTAACCATACCCGATACAAAAAATTCCTTTTGAGAGCTGAAAGTCCTAACAATATATTGTTACTTATATATAATACTTATATATAATACTTATATATAATACTTAATTTAAATTGCAATAAAACTTCTCCAGCACGTCATATATCATAGCTATATATGACAAAATATGTGAAAATAACCTATTTTGCAACTTTAACTGCAAATTTCTCAAAATTATGACGTGATGGAGCAATTTGGAAACCGGATTGATATTCAGCGTCTAAAAAACTATAGAAAATGACTAGTCTCGTGTTGGTGTTAAAAAAAAGTCATTCTTTGTTGAACTGTGTTATATATTTAAATTATTGATTTAAACACGTCCCCTTTATTATAATAACTTATATACAGATTTTATTCATGATCCGAAAAATGTAACAAAACATGCACTCTTGAAGTTTCTTTATTGCAGAATGCGGAGCATACTTATGTTACAAAATAATGTTTTGCATGTTAATAAATTAAGTTAATAAATTCTGCAGTAAATTCAAAACGTATCTGGTTACAAGTGCACGAGGAATGCATATTTAAATAAGGAAAGTGCTGAAAAAGATTAAACCATTAGTAGGAACTGCACATTGCATTATCTTTTTTATGTGCAGCACGGAGCAACTAACTGCTGCCAATGAAAAATAAAAATTACGTTCCATCAGTCGCTAGAGAGAACGGAGCGAATTACCTAATTGCTAATTGTGTGCAGCCTGGGAGAACATCGCGTTACTCTCGCTTAACGAATTGATATTGGTGCTGTAAGAAACTTGTAGAGCTATTGCACGGTGCAGAATAATTGGCAATAAATTACACCGAACGTAACGTTTCACCGATGATATACCGTCAGCACGAATACCAATTTGTCTGCGTTACATTTTTAATTTTTCTTTGGCCTGGAGATCACATTCTCATCCAATTAAAAGAGTACTGCGAACGAGATAATAAATGTTACGTCGCTGCGATTATTTTCGACAGAGAAAAATGTGTCTGTTTGAAATTTCATTGAGTTTATCGAAGTTTCATCATGATAATGTAAAATCCCTTTTATTCGTCTTACATATCTGCATGTCAAAAAATTTATTAACATTATTTTCCTATTTTTGCGTAAAATATAAGTTATTACGAGAATTGAAAAGCAGTGACAAAATTAAATTAGTTTTTATCATTGTTATAATTTTTCTCGCGCTCGTTTTAATTTTTATCGTCACTCTCTATCCTGGTAGCCACATATCATAGCCACATAATAGACCTGACGTTAAATATTCAACTACGTACTTATAATCACCGACAAGACCGCGAGTAGAGAACGTATCTCCGTATATTAACATGCAAATCACTTAGATTAACTGATGTCCTTTAGGGAAGTGGCTGAGACACCTACAAATGGTAAAGGCCAAGCCCTTATCTTGAGCACGGGACGGAATATAAACGCGAACAAGTTCTTGCGGAACACAGGCTCTTGTGGCTTGGAATGCAGCCGAGTCGGAAGCGGAAGGAATTACATTAACGTGTTTTCGTGCGAGACTAGATTAACCCCGAAGTGTCCGACTTGGTTTCAACATTTGTTAGGCGAATCATAAATATATATAAATTGTTCCCATAGATGCTGGCATAATCTCAAAGGAGTTTTAGCAGTAGTGATGAAAAATAGAATAGAAAGCGATGAAAAATAGAACAGAAACATTTGTATACATTTTTTTTATTATGTTTGTGTGTTAAATCTCTATTTCTATATTTATATCCACATACTGATAACATATTTTGTAATAATTTTTAATAATATAAGTTTCTATGAATGAAATCAGTAAGAAAGTTCTGCTTATATCTGAAACTTCGATGTAATTGGATATTGAATAATCGCCTAGGCTGAACTCGAAAGCATTATAATTAATGATGATGGACTATGATGGACCACGTCCATTTTGCTTGAGAGACAGTGTTAACGACGTAGCTAATGCAGCTTTATTGATAGACTACAACATGCGTATGAACTGCAGCACGAAACAACGCTAAAGTTTCTACGATGCAATGATTCTATAATTGATATTATGAGTATTATATTCTTGATATATTTTAATACAATATTGCAAATATATTTGTGGTCTATATACACGCAATATACATTATTTTATTGCATTATGTCCAAAATTATTCGTATATCCTTTGATCTATATACACAGGTATCGAATATCTCGTTAGTCCGCAACCGAATCAGGCTTCCTTAATTCGGCCAATAACGTTTCCCAATAATTCAGAAATGCAAATCGATAACGATAAATACACGCTACACGATAAGACGAAAGCAGTAATTCGAAACGGCTCGGATACCCTTGACAAATTCTATCTTATGCTAATCTGCGAAACGAGAAGGCCACGTGAACGTGTTGCGAAAACGGATGCCCGGATAAAGACTCGAATGCCGCACGAGCGTTACGTCGATGCGAAAAGCAGCCCTTCAACGGAACTCTCGTGTAATGCTTCTTGAAAGTAAAGATCCCTCTTTGTAGTTCAACCGTCCTTTGTAGTTCGACCTTCTACTTTCGTGGACGAGGAAAGAATCTACTTTTCGTAAAGTAGTAGCATGCTTGACAGACCGCCAAATAATTCAATGAGATTTTTAACGCAACGCTACTGAGAAAATATGTTCGAAGGAGAGTGAAGTTAATTATTCTCTTTTTACGATAATTAAATTTCTATAAAACAAGAAGGTATTTAATTTTTTAAAATTAATATTAAATGCAGTAACATATTTATGCAATTAATAAACTTATTATATGAACTTTTATTGTTGCTGTTAAAAAACATGTGATGAATGCCTAAAAAATATATACCTCTTATTAAATAAACAATATAAACATTTGTTTTATTTTATCAAAGAAATTAAACAGAATAAAATTAATCTATGTCTTTTAATTACTTTTACCGATTGAAACTATTATCTAAATATTATGCTCAACTAAAAAAATAATCTAAAAATTACAAGCGAACAAGCATAAATGAGAATATAAATTATGAAACATATTTTTCCGAAGCAAAAATGGATCTTGATGACAAGGTTAATCGCAAGAACGTACGTATCACGGTAACACTGGCCACTTAATCTTCCGGAAACGATTTATTTGTCAAGCGTCAAGCGGCCACAATACGTTGCGCAAAGAGCCGCCGTTCATTTTTCATGTTTCTGATATGCGGCAGAACGGATCTGCGATAACCGGCTGTCCGTTGTGACAAATCGCTGTCGTTAAGTCGATCCATAATGCGGATTTAAAATGCATATTTGCGGCATTCACGATCGTGGCAATCAATGCATAGCCGAAAATATGGCTTTCCGAGGCAATATGGGAATCGGATTTTCGCATTATGAAGAACGAAAGCAAATTTACATCAATTACAGCCGATGGAGTTATGACATATAACGTGCCTCTGGGAATATCAATGTCAGGCATCGTCCGGCTGCTGACTAAAATTACGCAAGTAAAGTTCGCGATTAATGTCGTTTTATATAATGCACACACGTGCTAGTTTTACTCTACATTACCCGCTCGCAGTAGTTGCGCGTTACTGTCAGACAAACGTGTCCGTGACTTTGAGTGCACTCCATTATTGCCGACTGGCAGGAAGAGTCTTGTGCGTCACTCGTCGTGTAAGTCGAGAGTACGCATTTATTTTTGCGGTTGGATAATTTAGTTTTTTGCATAACTAGACATCACAAACGTGCGCTGCGCGCGCGCTATTTACTGTCACTATTAACCCCTCGATACACACAACTGTCCAAATATACGATAACAGGCGCTCGTAAATAAGCGCAGCGAGAGAATCAATCGGCATCGCGGAAAAGCGACAACAATAAACTTCGATACATGCGAGTATCGAAGTTGAGAAGTGCGAGAAGTGGATTAGTTTATGAAATCGACTGTTTTATTGTTTGCACGATCATAATACCTCCCAGGTAGCAAGCTGACGTTATTTGTCGTCATTTTGACGTAATTTTTCGTCAAAATGACGTCTAATGTCGTCAAAATAACGACAAATAACGTCAGCCTGCTACCTGGGCTAATGTATAAAAGAAATATTATGAATACGGTGTAAAAAAGTATGGTACATGCAGATTAAACGCCGATATGAAGAATGGACTACAAAATTGGTTGACATAATTACTTTCGAAAGCACATAGAGAGAAAATATTTTTCCTCCACACGATCTTTATTCGATATAAGTAAATGAATTTTATAACGAAATTTGTTGAGAGATAAAACATTTCAAGAAAGATATGAATTCTTGTTTATCCTATATAATAAAATTCTCTGAGATATAAAAAGAAATCTCTTCTTTATATTATACTTTTAATTTTGATAAAATTATAGGAAGAATTGTATTTAAGAAATATAATTTTGTTCTTATATATCAATCGATCAATGAATCTCCAATCCAATTTGAAACAATTGGGATATATTTGACGTACGAAATAATCGATGACAAATAAAATACTATACCAAATTAAACATATCCGCATTCTAATTTGCTTAGTTTTTACATAATAATAAATAAAATTATTATTAGAAATTTTATGCAAACTTATATTATTTCGTCAAGAATTTTGCGCGTCGCAATGCGCAAGTTTACTTGTTGCAGCATTGGATATAGAGATGTCCAAGTGTTTAATCTCGAAGACCTTATCAAGTTAGCAGTGACAGCTCGTATATGAAATTTCAAAGTTACCATAATATTACATAGTTTCCAAGAATCTTACTACACAGAAGGAAGCTCATTTCCGTTCTATAAAAGCGTATAGCTTTGTCGCCGTAATCTTGATGAATAGATATAAGATGTGCATCTATGTAGTATGCAATAGTATGCGAATTATATAATATCTTCATATAATACTGGTCGCACATGTCTTTTTTAAAGTAAATACATTAACGTTACTGTTCGATATTAAAACAATAAGAAAGTTTGTTACAAACTTTATCGATCCTGGTTTTAGAAAGTCAGAAATAGTGCATGACAGCAGAACCGTTATTGTTCCAGCATGCATAATTTTGAATGCTTTCGTATGAACAATCTATTATTCGCATACTGCGTGTTTAATCAAAAATTGTAAATGTAAAAGTGATTCAGCTAAATGCCTCGAAAGATAGCAATCTGTTTATAAGTGTAACTAATTATTATTACGAGTACGTATGTTATATTTTGCATTAGTAAAAAAATATAAATTTTTACCAGCATTTTCGAATAAATATAAAAGATTCAATCATACATCTGGAAATATATGTTTCTAAGAAATAAGACTGTACGATTTAATCTTTAATCGAGCTATCTACTTAATAACGTCATAAATATAACAAAAACAACTCTCAACTTTCTAAGTAGTAAGCAACTTTTAACATTACCGTCTAAAATTAATTTACGGAAGTCCGTTACGTATAATAAACTATCGCAAAAAGTGTAACGCCCGTCACATCTGGCAATGTCACAAACTCTCGTGAAAGTGTCGGCTCCAAAGGATGACATCAGAGTTCCCGCTTCTTATCCGACGCATTACGCGACTGAAACTGAAAAGTCGAAGGCATTACGGGCGTGAACTTTTCCCTTTTAATGCGACGCTACATTTTTCTCAGCGGCAACAGTAGCAGCAGCACCAGGCGCGCATTCCCTCGAAATTGTGAGCACCTTTTACGCGCCGTGTGCCACTGCGAGAGAGTGGCAATAAACGTCAGTGCGGGAGCGTTTTATGGCGGGGTCTCCGCTATGGTACTTTTCTGGGCATCGTCGCCAAGCTGACCTACGAATACATATTCGATTTTATCACCGCCGATTCCGGCATATACTTCCATTGGGACCTCGCGTCCTGTCGTATCGTGAGACATATTTGCCTTTTATCTATTTTACTGTCCATGCGACTTCGTCTGCATGCTCTCTTCTTCTTAACAAATATTTCCACTTGAAACAAAAAAGGTGCAATCCTTAGTAAGATTGATACGTTCGTATAGTAGCTAAAGTACAATTGTATTTTCTCATTCTCATTATGTTATATTCTACAAAAGGTTTTTAATAGGGTTCTGATTAACGTAACGATTATCTTCTTTATATGGACAATCTTTTCTAGAGACATTCAATTATGTAAAAATATTACAAACCCACTCGAGCATATATTGTTACATTCCTCAAAATCGGAAACATGATATGAAAGAAAGAACGCGATAGTGTATAATACCGAATTTTATTCACGTGTTGGTATTGGAATCCGATATTTTCGTGCGTCGCATACATGTCAGCGCATCGCCAAAAATGTCGTAATCGACACCGTAAACAATGCAAAAGGCTGCCGTTATGGAAACTTATACCTACCATCCAGATTTTCAGATTTTATTCCTCTTTTTTGCGTGTTTTTCCTAAAAGCATTTTTTTTTTTTAAACATCGTTAATGATCAATTATTATATGGCGCATTGAAAAATAAAACAATTACTAAAAAATAAAATTGACAAGGAAAAAATAATTGCCAACACTAATTAAAGTTACAAAAAATATTTTTAACAATTTGTTACGAGCGCAATTTAAATGTGCGTGTACCTTTTCCTAAATTTTAATAAAATATTTTAATAAATTATATCAAATTCTATTACCTACAATAATAAAATTATGTACATATTGTTTAAACGTCTCATACTTAGAACGAATTTAAACTCCAATATTTTGCTACAACAACAATAAAAATGAGAAAAATAATTGTTTCTCCAAACTACCCAGCTAAATGGAGCATGGTGTCTGTAAAGCGATGTCGGCAAACTTTTAATCGGCAATTTGAAGTAACGCTTCGATGGAATCGGCCACATTCATTCAGCCGCAAATAAAATACAATTGGAACAACTGTTTGAAACAATTATTACTCGCTTCCGCCAATTTAAGCAATTTACTATTGTGGGATCAATACATTGTTAATATACTTGTCACGATATGTTTAATTTATATTGCAATCAAAGCTATATGGATTTTCCGTGTAAACTAAAATTTGTTCATGTTTTTCAAATACTCAGGAAGAGAAACAATACCGATCGATTTAATGTCCTCTGTAAACGATGTATAAAGTTTCTACGATATTAGTGAATTTTGTATCGATTGTGATCCGAGGAAGGTTGCAATATGCACGGCCTATAATACAAATCTTTACGATCGGCGACTTTATAAATAGGGAAAAATTTATTATACGGCTTTCTGAAATCTGTTTCATTATATAGTGCAGTTGATATAATTCTGTTTTATTGTTGATACAGTCATCATAAATACAATAAAACTGGTATGTGTTTGTAAATAGTATTATATTTCAAGTTGTAATGATAATCGATATATTTTATCGGACCGTTTTCAATACGTGAAATTTTCAATACGTGACTCTCTAATAATTTTATTTTAATCTTTTACTATTTGTATTTTCTTAATATGTTATTATATTATCTAGTAATATATTTTTTTTCCTTCTTTTTTTCAAATTTAGGAGTGAAATTGATAAATTGCAGAAATTGATAATATTTATAAGGAGAGAAAATATGTTAAAGGATTAAATTATATAGGCTCTTACTTCAAATATTTAATACTTTTTGATTTAAGAAACTACTGAAATTCATTTACCTTTAATATGATTATCTTCTGTTTTCTATTTTTATATTCTATATATTTTATTTATTTTAAAATAATATTGCCCTTGGGGTGTATCAACATTAATCATGACTTAGTCTTTGTGCACAGAAGAATTTAATGTTACTCTCAGAGTGAATCTTGTTAGTTGTATATGTCAGATGCATGAAAGGGCTTCATTCCGAGGGGCGATTTTCTCAAAAGGCGGCTAACAATGGCTGTCAGTTCTTGCCGCGACGACATCTGACCCGAATGGCACAGCTGCGGTGAATTTAATTGCTCCTTGCTTATACCGGAGGATAAAGGGTGAACCAAGATTACCTAAAAGGACGACCAAATACAAAAATTCTTAAGGCGAAAAATCAGAACGCGTAAATGGAAAACTTTCCAAAGATGTCTCATTAGTTAGTTAATAACTTCTTTAAAAATACAACTGTAGTTTTGTTGAATACGTTATTCTATTATTTATATAGAAGTTTACTACTTATAAAGAATTTTGCCTATTACGTGAAAAATGTAATACAAATTTTCTAGTGGAAGTAGCGAATTATATACTGCCTTAAAATATCATAAACTTTGTATGTTCCTTTTAATATATTACTTTATCGAAATATTAAGTTTGAGAAAAGAGACGGTATAACTTATTTATGCAGTTTTTTTAACTTTTCCTTTAAATGTTACATCTTTATTTTGTTGTATATAAACATAGATTCTATCTTGCAAAAATTTCCATCTACAAATATATATTAATTTTATAAATTAGTATCTTGATTCTGTTTTAGTCAGATGTTTTTCATTCGTATCTTTTATGAATAAATTATATTTTCTTACTTATCTTTTGTGTAATTATTAGGTGACACTATTCTAACGAATTGCAATAAAATATATGCACGCAAGTTGTATACAATAAAAAATTTCCTTTAAGACTTCAAGAATCTTTTATTGTTTATTATATTCTCTACCGAATTTATACTCGCGAATATAAAGCAGATACGCTTACGAGCTCTCGTTTTGTTGCAGAGTGGATATTCAATCGGCGCAGAAGAATGAAAGCTTTTATCAGTGCTGTAGCGGATTTTGCATCGATCTGCTGCAAAAGTTTTCCGAGGAAATTGGTTTCACTTACGAGCTCGTAAGGGTGGAGGATGGCAAGTGGGGTACTTTGGAGGTGAGCTTGAGTAAAATTCATGAAAGGTGCTGCTTACTTACATCGCACGGAAGATAAATGTGTCTTGTAATGCAACGAGAAAATTCCCGCGAAGCATTTACCGCATCCGCAACGGCGCACTATTTCTTCCTTTTGGACGCTTAAAATTTCTGTCCTTTCATGTCTAGCGCAAGCGACTACATCGCGAGCAAAATGTAATGCGGCTTAAGCATGACTGATCGCTTTTAGTCTTTACACCTCTGATGAATTTGTCGAATATAAGAAATAGGGAAAAGATTGCGCTCTACTATTGCAACCCTGTAGATTTAGGATTGGTGTAATTTGAAAGCCGAATTATCTGACGATAATAATTTTCTGCAAGCACCAGCTATTGATGACTGTTATTACAAAATGTACGCATGAACGAGCTTTCGACGCGTTTAATTTCCGCCGCACAAAAGTTACTTCCGATGATGCAACATATATTAACGCTTCAGCGACGGCTTGAATGACCTAAAAACAAATAATTTTCCGTTTATCGTACGTTCTAATCATGTTATCGTATCATCATCATTTCACGTTTCTCTCTTACGAGAGAGCTCGTGGCGCGGATTCGTAAATTACGATCATTGACACTAAAATGATGAAAAATACGCGTTTAAATTTTGCATAGCATGCAAAATAATTCTCACTGTTTTATTCCGTTAAAATTATATGTTTTCGCATTTATAAGTCTATAAATATTAAATAAAATTAACTGTATCTTTTGATAAAAACAATTTCGCAAATGGTAATCGACTTTCTGACATATCTAACAAATGTCACGGTTTATCAACTATTATACGCAGAATGGGAAGTGGAATGGACTTATAGCTGATCTGGTCAACCGAAAAACCGATATGGTGATGACTTCGTTGATGATCAACTCGGAAAGGGAAGCAGTGGTCGATTTCACTGTACCTTATATGGAAACTGGTATCGCCATTGTTGTAGCAAAAAGAACAGGCATAATATCTCCCACTGCGTTTTTAGGTGAGAATTGCATTTATTGAGACCGCTTCATTAACAATATTTATAAACAATTTATTTACACAAACCGGTAATATGTCTCAAAAATACATGTTATCTTTATTATAAATAAACAATGTTACGTAAATTGAGTATAATATTTGCGGAAGCAGATGTTAGTATTATTTCGAAATATTAATATCGTTGCATAAATTAGGTAAATATTTACAAAAGCAGAAATTTTGCACGAAACTGTCATACCGCACAAAAATACGCAGCGAACATTGGTAATGTTCAAACGGAGAAATTCACTTTAGCATCTAACCATGCAATTTTCAGAACCGTTCGACACGGCTTCGTGGATGTTGGTGGGCATTGTTGCCATACACGCTGCAACGGTAATGATACTACTCTTCGAATGGGCATCACCCTCTGGTTTCGACATGAAGGTAAACCCTTCAGGCGCTGCGCAAAAACTGGTATTTTTTATTTCGCTTTTTATTAACTATATATGTTTTCTACCTGGTTCGCACCTTTACCTCTCGACGCACAAATGCTATGGCATCAATTAGAATAGTAACTAATTAATTTCAATGCATGCTTCAGTATTTGTTAGTCGGAAATAAAGAGAATACGTTTCTAGAATAATTTTATACTGACTTCTAATTTGCAGTTATTGTTCGTACAATTTTATATATTATAAACTACATATAATTAATAAAAATTTTTTGCAGGAATCTATTACTTTGTATCTATTTTTTATCATTACGTACACGGAGAAAATTTTATATTAAAAATTACTATGTATGGCAGTAGCAGTGGACCATTGATAGAATTATAAAAATTTTTCCTATGTTATTATATTAATAATTATTAAACTCTTTTGTGAAAACATAGTAAAAATTTTTATAATTCGAGCATGGTCCACGGCTACTGCCATACATAGTAATTTTTAATATAAAATTTTCTCCGTGTATAGATAGTGATATTCTTTATATAATTACATAACTCACTATTTTTTTCAACATTACGTATAATTATTTGTTTTGCATGTATTGTATACATTTAATAAAATTTTATAAAAATCATTATGTTCTTACATGTATTCTAGCGATATTGTTCAAACATATCGACGTTCTCATAATCATAATCATTTAATTAAATTTTTAATTGGAAAAGGCGTGATAATGATGTACTAATTTTCTTATAATGTGTACATGAGCAAGTTTCAAGTTTTGCTCGTATTACTGTTATTATTATACATGGAATATTTTTATGTTAATATGCAATATCGATTTTTCCTTTCTGCAGAAGAATCCATCGACCAACCATCGATTTTCGTTTTGTCGCACGTATTGGCTGGTCTGGGCCGTATTATTTCAGGCTGCCGTCCATATCGACTCTCCCAGAGGATTTACAGCCAGGTCAGTGAAAAGGATCCCTTTCCCTAGGAACGTCGTTTTCTCGACGAATTTTAATTACCGACCCGAGATAGAACTCGAGCGACAAATTAGTCTTCCGCCTCTTCGCTTACCCATTCGAGATCGGCCGCTGTGCATAAATGTTCCCAGGCAAACATTTGCTCGCGACAACCGTTCTAAAATGTAAATTACTTCAACTACTTATGAATCGTCAATCATATTGACTTGAATCCAAATTTATTTAATGTAAGTTATGCACTTTGTTGATCCAGATTCAATTATGTGATTTTAATTAATTTAAGTTAATTGATTAAATTTGATTTGTATAATAGAATATTTTGGGGCAACTTCAATCAAATAATTATACACTGTTAATTCCTTTGGGTCATTTTTAACTATTCTATAGGTCGCCACAGCTCCTAC
>NJRQ01000101.1:498443-512534 GCA_003063805.1 Aphaenogaster ashmeadi
AAACTGTAACTGTAACTAGATACTTTTATAAAGTAACTTTCCCAACCCTGTTGGATAGGAATAGTGGCGACCTATAGAATAGTTGAAAATGACCCAAAGGAATTAACAGTGTAATTATAAGGCTAAAAGAAGGCTAGAGATAAAAGCTTGTTAAAATTAAACATACGCTTTAGAAGAAAATTGCAGATGTTAATTTACTAGATATTTATTTCACTGTTGAGACTGACACACACGTATATAATATAATTAGAAAATTCTTATATAATCATAAAAGCAAGAATTAATATTAAATTAAAACAAACAATATTATCTTATTGAATAAATAATGTGTTTTATTAATTCTTATAAAAATTACGAAATGTTTAGTTCTCAGACATTTGTGACATTCATTCTTGACTCAAATAGCTCAACATAACTTATGAAAATTGTTAATGATAAATGTCGATGTACTATCTACATAGATTTATGACGAACGTCTGGGCGTTATTTGCTGTGGTCTTCCTCGCCATTTACACTGCCAATTTGGCTGCCTTCATGATCACGCGGGAAGAGTTTCACGAATTCAGCGGTGTGGATGATCACAGGCTCGCTAAGCCTTTTTCTCATAAGCCCATGTTCAAATTTGGCACGATACCGTGGAGTCATACAGACAGTACGCTGGCAAAGTACTTCAAGGAGATGCATTCTTACATGAGGGCTTTCAACAAAAGCAGCGTTGCAGAAGGTATCGAAGCTGTCGTCACTGGGTAAGTAATTCTCTGGGATATAATTCTGAATTTAATTGTCAATATTTATATTGTACGATTAAAAATCATATTTGAAAAGTAGAAAGGAAAATCGAAGCAAAAAAGAAAACGATTATTTTAAAATAATACGCAGTAGCGTAATAAATTTATATTGTGATAAAAATGTTTGTTTTACGTAAATGTAGATATCTATTGAAAAAATAAATCTTTGGACTTGTATGTTGTTGTTTAGCACGTTTTGTTTAATATAAAAATTGGAGAAAATTTTACTAACTAAAATAAAATATTTTATTTCACACACATTTATTTGTATATTTATATTAAACGTATTCCAACAATTATAGTATTTGACATAAAGAATTATATCGATTGAAAGAATAGAAATTATAAGAATCAATTTAATCATCTCTAAAATAGGACACTTTTTACATCTAATATTCTACGGTATTATATACATAGATATAAATTAGAATAAGGTCCCTCGACATTGATTTGAATGTAAAGCCGATTTAAAATATCCTTATGGAACTATAATAAAGTACAGAATATTCTGTTATAACTTCTGCAGAGATATAGATGCGTTCATTTATGATGGCACAGTCTTGGACTATTTGGTCGCCCAGGACGAGGATTGTCGACTGCTGACGGTTGGATCATGGTACGCCATGACGGGATATGGTTTGGCGTTCTCCAGAAATTCAAAGTACTTACAAATGTTCAACAAACGGCTGTTGGACTATAGAGATAACGGTACTTTTGTGCTCCAAATCTTTTTAAGCGTCCCGCAGAATGCTTTCACATCTAAAAGTTCTTTCTGTGTAAAATATATGGATCCGTAAATTTTATTTGACGGATCCTGCGTGCCTACGTCATTCCGTCGATTCTAGGAGATCTGGAGCGATTGAGAAGATACTGGATGACTGGAACGTGCAAGCCTGGAAAGGAAGTACAAAAGAGTAGCGATCCGCTAGCGTTGGAGCAATTCTTAAGCGCATTTCTCTTACTGATGATGGGTATTCTCTTGGCGGTAGTCTTTTTACTTCTGGAACATCTGTATTTCAAATACATCAGACAACACCTGGCAAAAAGCGACGACGGTGGCACGTGCGCTATTTTCAGCCTGGTAAGCACTGCGGATTTTAATATCACGAGAACTCGTTATTTCCTATGCTATTTCTGGAACTAGGTCGATCTTAGCTTTAGAACCACCTATAGGAGGCGACAGATGTTTAAATATTAATGATATTTTTTTCTTTAAACGTATAGCCGACTATGATCTAAATCGACTATTTTTCAATAACGATAGAAATCGTATTTTAATCATACTTTGAACAAAATAATTTAAGAATCTATTAGCATTTAATAACAAAATATAAAACAAAATGTTTGAAATTAATTGACAATAATTGATAAAAGATTAAAATTGCATATATGTCAGTACTTTAATATCCAGAAATATCCTTAAAATTCTTTACAAATGTATCTGCAAATTCTTACATATATTTTTTCATTTTATCCGACAATATCTATTTCTATATACTTCAGGAGATTAGCATTGAATAGAACACTTGAAGAGCATAACAATGTGTAAAATGTTCTATTTAAAGAGCGTGGGGAAGTCCTTGACTTTTCGTGGTGCAGTGTACGAAGCGCAGGATATCTTGAGGCACCATAGATGCAAGGACCCAATCTGCGACACCCACTTATGGAAGGTCAAGCACGAGCTCGACATGGCCAAGATCAGGATACGGCAGCTTGAGAAGGATCTCGAGGCCCACGGAATAAAGCCGACCCAGACCAAGTACGCTCCGCCCTTCTCCTAATACCGTTTAATTCCGTATCAAGCTACGAAAGTACTCGACTGCACCGGGTATTTGCAATGCGATCGAGCGAAGAGCCGGATTGATCAAGTTGAATCGCACGGTTTGCGAAGACAGAGGCTTACCCTCCCAGTGATCAGGCCATGCTATTCGATTATCTTCGAACTCGATCGCTTAATATCCCGAAGAGGCGTCGTTCCCTCGTGAACAATTCGATCATAACAGTTTTCCGTTCGATGCTGATTTCATTTTTTTCTACTGAAATAAGAAGAGTTTGCAAATTTTGAGAATAAATCGCCTTGATATTTCCGTCAGAAGTCTGTGTGACAAATCGAGATATTTTCTGATATGATTAATCTTTTAATGCCGGAATTTTCTGAATCGAAATGTCACGATTATACATGAAATTTAATATTTCCAATTATTGATATTGACAATTTTTGAGTAAACGGGAATAAAAAAATATAGTGGTTCTTTCAACGTATGTTATACTGGTTGAAAATAAAAGTAAATCAATATTGCATAATATGTAACTGTAACAACTTTCTATTCAATTTCAGCGCAATGCACAACAAAAATTTTATTAATTTATACTTTAAACACGGTTGTTTTTCCAGCGTACGCGTTTGAAGACATTGTAAACATAACTATTATACATCTCAAATAAAAATACAATGCTTGTAAACACAATTTAAAATAGTTGAAAAAATAAGAATTATTTGTGAGAAATATTTTCTCGGTAACAATTGTATCAAAGCATTTTATTCAGCAATAATCAGTTGTCGTGAAATTAAGTTTATTGCCGACATTGAAAGATTAATTAACACAATTGTGAGTAAAAAAATGTTTCCGCGGCAGAAAATGAGACATTCAAACCGCCGACCAACATTACGTATTTTATTATTCTTTTCTATTATGATTACGCTTTCACGAACGATATTTTTCTCAGAGTGCTGTCGCTTGTTTTCCATCCCCGAAACTGGAAACCTTTGTTCTAGAAAGCTTCTTTTGAGTCTCTTCATCTTTCCACACTCTTCGCTCTCCTTCGGAAATTACTTCGCAAAGCGGAAGTGGACCCGTGATAAAAGTCTACGCATGTAGTTGCACAGTTATTCTACCTGTCTTTGTTCTAATATCTTGAGGAAACTTATGCTCGGTTTTCCATGCAAATTTATGCGTTAAAGTTTAATTACTGCGGAAATCATTGTTGTACAAGTAACAACAATGACGCCGTGCATCCCGTAAAACGAATAATTTGCGGGCCGAGCTTAAGTAGTAACCTACTTTCTAACGTCACTTGGAATCTTGTTTGCACAGCATGCATCTATCTATAATAGGGCGAAACGTGCGTTTTCGATGAGATGTCAAATGTGTGTCGACATCTTTTAATATCACGTGGAGATCCTGTCATGTTTTTTTCTTTTCTTCACGTCTCTCTCTCCTTATTGCTGACAGAATCTTTTTTCCAAGTATTGCTGCTTTATACTAAAATCGCATATATTAAATGCAATATTAAATGGCATTTATTATTAATAGGCATTAATATTTTATTTCTTCTTTGGTATTTTAAATCTTAATTTGAATATATATCTTTGAGAAAATAAATTTTCAAATAGTAATACTATTGATGGAAGTTTTTTGATAAATTGTATTTATGTATGTAAGCATTTTGAATTTATTTCAAACATTGCGAAAATAAATTTCATTTTTCATAACATAGGAAAAGTATAATATGAAGGGGAAATTCATTTAGATATATTCCATTGAAAACGCTCGCTTTGCCACTTTTATTTAATTTCGGTAACATGTATATCGTATATATTTATGCTTACATACGTACGTTAATATCCTATCGATTAGCACGCGCACTTGATTTCTTCTCTATTGTCCGTCTGCGGCATCACATGCTCACTGCGTAGATAATCGGAAAACTTGTTCTTGTTTCGTGAGAAGCGAATCCACATGTACGTTGTGTTTGAAAATAAAAGAAAAGACCTCCACGAGAGTGGAGCGTTATATGGGGTGTCCCGGGGGGTGTCGTTTCGAGTGAACGGGAAATGGTTTATGTGGATCATGTTAAGCGATAATTGGTGGTTCGATGATGAGAAGGAAGCCTGGCACATATCCACGTCGGCTTTTTTAAAGGAGGAAATCCGGAAGTCTCGGCTGGTGGCGAGGGTGCTTCCAAAGTTCGGACCGCCATTCACCACCGGAGCCATTGGCGGTGGAAGCTCCGCATCCGCTACCGCCATACTTCGATTCGTAAGTCCGCAATGCCAAACTACACGTAAGAACGTTCAGTGACGCAGGAACTATCACCAAAATATTCTTTCGTTGAAGTTTCAATAAAATTCACTCTGTTAATAATTTAATTTTTCATTACGAATTGCTTCAAGAAGAAAGTCTTTATTGATGATGTCACTCTGATTCATCTTGTATCTTTGTCATCTGTGATAATTAGTGACAACACAACAACATTTAACACAATCCATACGGAACATTTCAGTATCTTCTGTTCAATAGCTATCATCAATTACCTATGATCGCGGGACATAATCGTGACGCTAATGCATCACTCTATAGGAGAGCTACGACAAATCCCTCGCAAAGTCCTTTTCTGTCTGAACGTTAAAACATTAAAATTTTTTTTACATAATTACACTTTAACCCCACGACATCATTGGCATTCACACTTTGATTTCAGCAACGTTCCTACGTCACTGCAATCGGTCTCACATGGTGTAGCAAAAGATCGTTCCACCGATCGTTGAAATTTTTGCCACGACTCGCGCGATCCCGCGAGGCTCTGTTGTTTCATAAACTCGCGCGACCTCCGTTCCCCTTAACTTCTCCTTTTCTAAAATGAAGAAAAGAAAATGTGCAGCGAAAGAAGAGACAAAGAGACGCCGAGCGTCACGCGGATCGACGACGGCGGGCCTCGCCTAGAGAGACCAATAGGTAGAATAACAGGGATGTAGAGATTAGGTATAGCCGCTTTTCGCTTCTCTGTAGATTGGTAGATCGTTTGCATAAGTTACACATTAAGTATCTCGCTCATACACTTTCGTGTCGTTTCTTATTATTACGGACATTTATTTTTTTTACTTTAATGTGCTCGAGAGCATGGCATGCGAGTTCAAGAGGAAATAGCTAGATAACTTAGGCGCCAACAGTGTGCACATTATAGGTAATTACCTGTGCTGGTGTGTGGCGGTTAATCGATTAATTACCTATAATGTCCGATGGGTGACGGCGAGACAACGACGCGGGGAGAAAATTAATTTGGGGTGTGGGAATATTGAGAAAGTGCCGTGACCGGGGCGAGAAGACGAGGAAGACGGAGAGCATGATAAAGTTTACTTTATACGTGTAGGAGGCAACTTTCGTGGTGTTACGATGGCGATGACATAATCCCCGATCGTTTATATTCAGGTACATCGATGCCGTCGAGGTTGCTCGTCCGAGAGATATGAGTAGAAACCATGTGGTCAGTACGGAATACGCCGAGACGTTCTTGCCCACGGAGATTTACAGGTAAAGGCGAGGAATTATGCGGGAATTATGCGGTTGGGTTGGAAAGACCGATTGCTAAGATGTGGCATTATATATTATAAAGTAGACTATGAAATTATTATAAATTATTATGAAGTTATTAATTACATGCATTGAATGCGTATGATTTACCATTAATTTAATTTTAATAAATAATGTAAGCTACATTATATGACATAAAATTTACCAAGCTTCAAAACGCGTATTTTTGTATTTAAACATATGTAATTGTAATTGTTGGAAATATTGGCTTTTTTATTTGTTTTCTGATAACAAAGTAACATGTATTTATAAATTGTATTATTCTGTACATAATTCTATTTTAATGTAACAAATTCTAAGCACAATGATTTTCGTTCTTTATTTTCTTTCATTTCACATCAGAGCTGTTATCTTTTTGTTTTATCGGCCAGCGTTATATCGCGCGATCATTTATTATGATATTCGGAAATACCTTAAATTTTACGAAAATAAGTGATTGCTTACCATAGGATTCCGGATGATGACACAACCAGGACGGAAATCGCCGAAATGGAGACAGTTCTGTGATCGTAAGAGGATCGGCTTCAGTCGCCTAATCGTACAGCGCTGGAAGTGTACGGGACAGACTGAGGGGCCCTTGAACATTCCAGAAATGACGCGGTTTAAAAAAAGATCGCATCCTGTTGCTCCTGCCTCGAACAACGAGCCCCACCCACATCAACCTTTCGTTTGAATGAAGACGCTTATCCGCTGATATCGATCCTCGGAAACTGTCGTCGCGCGCGCGGTGAAACAACGAGAGGAGGAACGTCGTCAGTGCCTATTAATGATCGAGAGTCAACCATCGACCAAGAAGACACCACTCGAGGATATTTTGTGACTCGAGAAAGTGCATTTGTTATTGACACTTGCGTTACGCTCCTAAGAAATGCATCCTTTGCGTCCTTTGAAATATCAGAAGGAATGCATTTGCATGGCAGTTTCATTCACGCAATAATGGTGATCATTGCAAGAGAAATGTTTCAAGAAATTACTAAATCTTTGTGATGTTCTGACGAACGCTCGATAATTCGAGTCGGATTTCGGTCTGCGAGGGATTTATTTTTAACCACACGATCGACAAGGCATGTCGTCGATATCGAAGCCTATCTACTTCGTGCTCACGTAGTTGTGTGCACATGCAAAGATTCGTTTCAAAATTTCAACCTGTGCCTAAAATCGTCTCGACACGGCTCGTAATGCACTAGATGATCTGTTAGGCGTTTTGAAATGGTTAGTAAAATTTGATAAGAACGACGTAAAACTTTTAATTTTTTTAGAATGCTTTGAGAGATGCGACTATTGATATATTTTCATTAAATATATCATTTTTTTTATTAAATACTCATATATTTTTATAATTACAAATCAATCAGTAGCAGAAATTTCTATACAGATATTTATTAATGAAATTTTTGCAAAAACAGAAATAATTAGAATATCACATTGTCAATGTTGCATTTTTGTTTATTGTAATCCTAATTTTCTATTAACTTTGCATTTCTCCTTGATATATGTTTCGATATTTTATTTATTTTTTTTACTACCATTCTTCGAGAGAATAATCTTAATTTGTCTTTCTTGAAAAGACTTGAGTCTATACTTTAATGTCGATGTTTTTAATTTAACTTTTGTATTATATATTCCAATTATAATTATAATTTTAATCTATAATGTATTATTTATGTAACAGTTGCGTTATTATTTAAAAGACATTTTTAAGTATATTTTAAGTATATAACATATATTTATTTTTAAGCATATAGACAGTAAATCTTACTTTTATACTACCTTACCCTTATTTTAAATTCTTCTCATACCATGTCTGTTATCTTTTGTCTCTCATCTATATTTTGATATTTATGTTTTATATATTAATATGTAATTATTTAGAAGAGGAATCATCGGTGCAAGAAAGACAATTGGAAAAATTTCAATTACTACTGATAGCTGGAACCAAGGTCACGGAGGAAAAGGCACACATTTATTCAGGCACCAACAATGCAATAGATAGTTATGAAATTCCTAAATCTTTTAAAAAGGACACATTCAACTTTGTACGAACTCGTGTCAGTTTCCAAATAAGTGTCATACGGTGATGCGAAAGATGCGAAAAAAATCCAAAAACTGAGAAACCTAATCGATATCTTCATGGAAAATGTCAATGTGTACCATACGAAATACTTACATGATATCTAAGCCTGTATGTCGAATAAAGTTAGTGTGAATGAGTCCGTATAACTATAAAATAATATAGTATGACATGTATGTTTAATATGGTCACACACACACACACAACAATGAAATATTCTAAAAAAGAACCTACTTGAAGACGTAATATGCTCAAAACAAGAAATAACATATAATAAATATGAGATAAAAATCGAGCCATAATGCGCGCGTATCGCGGAGTGTCAGGACACGTTATTTGAAATCGAAAAAGAAAATATCAAGCAAACAAACATAATCAATAGCAAAAATACAAATAAAGCAACAATGACGGTGCAGTGAATCAAAAAGATCACAAACGAAGAATTGATCACAAACGAATAAATGTTTATACCTGTATGAAAAATTTTATATCTGTATTAATGTAAAACGTGCGATGCTTAAAATTACGATTTTATGTCGGATCTGCAGGAAAACGATCAGTCGTTACAATTCATTATTCCTATATGTTTCTCAGATATTTTTAAAAACTATACGTAAATTTTATAGATTTTTGTAGACCGCGTAAAAGTTTTAATATTCTTGAAAAAAAAAACAGAACGTCGTAGCAATCTTCGACACAACGTCCTGACAATCCGCAATGGATGACGATTACTCGAAATAACGAACGAACCCCTCGAGCGAATTCGAGTTTCACGTGCGCATCTGATTCGAAAATTAAGATTAAAATTTTAAGACTTATGTCGCTGTATATAACTGCACTGATTCGTATGAGCTTTAAAGTGCATTGCAGGCTATAGTATCCCTTTTCAAAAACTGAAACATAAAATATTCTATCGCAACGTTGTGCGCTCATTAATCATAATGATGTATTGAAAATATTCTAAAAAAGCATTTATTATCAGTTTACAAGAAAAATTAAGATTGAATTTTTTATAAGTTTAATAATAGTTATAATTATGATAAATAGAGTATTGTAATAAAGTACATAGATTCTCTCTCTGTTTATTAAATTATTGTCCATTTTGTAATGAAAAAAATATCAAGAATTAAAATAATCCTGGAAGTTCTTTTTTAATTTTTACTAAATAATTCTTAACAAAATTTTGTTATTATTAAAAATTTATATAGTAATTAAAATATATTGATTTAAAAATGAAAATTTTATATGTCTATATATAAATATACATTATTAAAATTCTCAGAATTATATAAATTTTTTTTATACCAAATGCTTTCTTTGAATGTTTAATACATCATTACGCATCACAATTTTATAGAAATCTATATTAAATTTATATTAATTACAAATCCAAATATATATTTTTTTACAATAAAATTTGTAATAATGAGTAAGAATATTATTAAATTTACGTTTATTTTTGTTACTTTTAGAAAATTATGCTTTTCAGACTTGCAATGCACGTTAAGTTATATGCGGAGGAAATGAAAATCAGAGCATTCTTTGTAGGAAGGCCTACGAAAGATCTCGAGATGCTCGCGATCAATTTCGCTTAATCCCATCCGTTCTTGTAAAATCATTAACTATCCATACTAATTATTGTACGATGTGCGTGCGTGGATGAGTTGGGACACAAATTCTCGTCATCCGCGGAGTATTTTAAGAAATACATTGCTATCAAAAGAAAACATGTTGTTACTGTTGTTGTTAAAGATAAAGGGAAATGTTACGTTGTTAAGTCAAGTGCGAGATAATTATCCCCAGAGAGTATTGGCACGGCGTATTCGAATGTATTATGATAATAATGGAGCCGGCAGGGTCGCTCTTTCTATGTGCTCGGACATTCGCGCAATTAATGATCTTACACGTTCAGATATATTTGTACGTCCATTGAACATGTAAGAAAAACGCGTAATTTTTTCTTGGAAAATTCTTTATATCTTGTGAAATGTCATTATATATAAATATTGCTTTATTGACTTACTCTACTCATAATATTTTTTAATTATTTTAACTATCTAATTTTGTTATAGATTCAATATATATGAATGTAATTTATAATGTAATAGCTTTATAGTAATCTTCTGTACTTTATATAATAACGGAAATACTTTATTATACATTTTTAAGAGAATTTATATGCAAAACGGGTAAAGCACAGAAATACGCATGGGATGTTCGAGTCTTTAATAAAAATTGCAAACTTAATATGCACGATATTTGAATACTCCAAAGCTGATTACGCCAGTACTGCCAGCTCCAAGCTATTATATATGCCATACGATTCTAATTAAACTTTTAAAATTAAGATCCCTGTATACATGAAATCTTTTTCACACGTGGGCTCTCATTTCTATGCCGAAAGCTCCCGTGTGAGCGTGTGGAATGGATCCAATCCTCTTATGGGCCTAAGTGAAGTGTAAAGCTTTATGACAAGGATTTTCGATCCTTGTTGATTTCAGAGTGCATTCGTACGCGATTGCCCAGACGAGGACGGCTTTCCACACGTGCAGTTACTCTTCGCTTTACGTCTCTGCTGTTATAAATCCTCCACTACGTGCGTGTGCACTCGCTTGCACCTCCCATTATGTTAATCCACTCGAGCGACCGTTCTTCACGAATGCAAAGTGCCCCTGCATTTCGGTCATTTCCCGTTTTACGGTGTGCGCACTCGCGATCTACCGCGGTATCGCTCGAACTTGCGAACTTGTCCGCCATATCGCGGAAAGAAAGCTTCTCAAATATGTTTACGTCGACAATAATCCTCTTAATCAAGTGGATTATCATGCACTATCATGCGGCACGGTTATTTAAGTCGGCGCAACGATTAGCGATCCATTAACTTAATTAGCTAATAAGATTAATAGAATGAAATAATCATACGATTTGATTTATCGATTAATTATTATTAAATGCTAATGGAACACGTGAGAATTGATGTGAACGCGAAAATTAATCCTGCGGAGGAATTGTAATACATGTTCCGTGTCGCTTTTTTCAATATTGCTCAGAGCGCAATTAACTTGAGCGTCTATTGAAATTGCAAACGCTGCGGACGATGCGATTTAATTGATTAATTTTATATGTGAATATATATACCGTGGGCCTTTATATCGAATGTGATGTTAAAGCAGTCACTATTGATCGTGGAGCGACGTTCTCCAGACACTGCCTAACTTTGAGCTGGTTTTTATCGACAGCGAGGTGACACGGCGATGCAGCGTGTGAATTGCGAAAGAAATTAAAATCGACTACAGGATGATACGAATCAATTTGCATTTATCTAATGTTTCTTTTTTACTCCATCTCGTAGGTTTTATAATCGAAAGTAAGTGTAGCAAATGACACCTCTGCGCCAAAGTTTGTTTCCTGCGAGATGCAATCTTATGTGAATGAAAGAATCAACGAGTGTGAGAGTACTGTAAGTGAAAATTAAATTGCATTAGTGAAAGTAACTTTACACAACAGCATAAATAAAGATCGCGATATTATTTAACATTAAAGTAATTTGCTTATAAGCTTCAATTTTGTCATTTACAGGATTTCTATTACTTGTAATATATATTATATTATTTTTTGTTCATACTGAATAATTTTAATAATATTTTTGACTATGATGCAATGTTATCGCTACTGCAATTTAAGCTCACGTTACGGTATTGCGATGTCATTACACACAAACTTGAATCATATTTTAATGGCAATTACGATAAATTGTATATATCTTCAATTTATAAAATTTGTTTAACGACACGCACATTTAACTCACATAACGAAAGCTGATCAAGAATTAATCCTCTAATTCTCCTATTCTAATTCAAGTTATTGTCAAACTCATTTACAATATAAGTAACAAGAACAATGCTTGTAACGACATGAAATCTGTCACAACGATTCGTCAATCAGAGAGGTTGCGAAGCCCCGAAAAAAATTACTGTGCGCACACACAAAATAGCGGCCTTAATAATTTTCAGTATGGTAGTCGCTGCGAACTCCTCATACTTGTAACTATTAGACGTACACTGAATTTTTCCGAACCGAGAGTAGATGACGATCGACTTCCTTTCATGATCTCTGTCGGATTCAAATTCCTCGCCTTTTAAACTTTCTATTGCTAGCCGAAACCCTTTCGATCACAATCTACAAGGTAAATTATTTGAACAAAGATGTTTTGTTAATTACGTCAAAACCGATTGGCCAGAAAATTTTATATTTAAAAAAAATTATAATTCTTTGAAGTTTGTAAGCAATAACTGAAATCATATCAATTATTCTGATTAATTAATTGTTTGATATAAATTTGAATTGTAATTAAAATTTTGCAATATTAATAAATATTATTATAAGTAAATTTGAATTATAATTAAAATTTTGCAATATTAATAAATATAATTATAAGTAAATGTTACAAAAAAAATCGTGGCAAATTTTTTCTGTAGCAATTTGGGACATCTCGCAAAAAATTAATGAAAAATTATGAACTTACGTTGCATTGCGCGAGGATTGATACAACGAATAAAAACGCCACTTTTTAGCGACTTATGGTCCAAAAATTGTTTTGTTTCAAGGATAATCAAGTTACATGTGTGATTAAAGTATTCTTTTAAAATGTGATTAATTTTCTAATCTATTAATCAAAAGGTTTTCTTAAATCTTGTTTATAATTATATTTTTATTTAATTAAATTATAAGTGAATTGGAGATATTTTTATCTAGACATTGTTCTCGAAGAGTGTACTCGCGCGAATCAACGAAAAATTCAGTTATTTATATCGCCTTGCGATATAATGTTTGATTGTTGCATCGAAATGGTTGCGGCTACAACCTCAGCGCAGTATCGTAAAAAAATTCTAACCCTAGATTAGATATGAAATCACCAAAGGCGTCGCACCCAAGTGAAGGGGCGCGCCGTTTTGTGCCAACCGAAAAGATTGCTGTGACATCACAATTAGAGGTATCATATGAGTATGTGCATACCAAAGATATATGAACTCGTGTGTTGTATATCGTACTCATCGGTGTACTTGTACATAAAGGGAGGTCTCTTCCACTCGATGAATTCTCTCGTCCTCGCTTTCCGTCTTCGTCCTCGAGGACTAGGGTTAGCAAACAGAAAATCCTTTAGGATTAGCCCTGTAGGCAAACCCTTTTGCCCAAAACGCGGCTTGGAAATAAAACCTCGCGATCGGGATCCTTGCGGCAATAATAAGGGTCCCTGCTCCCTCTTTTTCTGATTCTACTTCCGTCTATCTCTCTTGGGGTCTAGGATATTGTACTCGTGTTTCTAGCCCAAGAGAGAGCAAAAACAAAAGGACCCATATGATATTGTGAAGTGAAACTCCTGTCCGTATGGAACGACGGCGTTCGTGAGTTCCGCGGCGAGAGTGAACGGGCGAGGGTGAAACTCGAACGGGATGAACGGGGTTGCTCCGCGAACTTCGAGCAGTTGTATTTGTTTGTAACGTGCACGTCTTGGCGGAACGCGCGAACATTAAGGGCTTGTAAGGAACATACGTGGCACGTGATTGTATGTTGTTTCCAATAAAACATTGTTGTTTTGTATATTATTAGTTCTGGTTCTTTATGAGGCGTCCTTTTTCTACCTGTGTGAAGTTAGCCCCCCAATGTCAAAAAATCAAAATTTTTCTTTTTGTAAACGTTTGCCCATCGTTTGCCCACGAATATGTCCCGTTGGAATTTTTGTTTGCCCCCTTCTAGTTTAAAAGTTATAGGCAAATCAGAGCCGGCTCATGCTTCTCGCCAGTTTACCTCCACCCAACCTCACCACAGGCTGCTGGCGTGCTGCTGCACCTTTATTAAT
>NJRQ01000101.1:525670-547276 GCA_003063805.1 Aphaenogaster ashmeadi
CTACAGGTCTGGCAATACTTGCAAGTACTTTACAATATCATATAATACAAGCAAACAAATTTTCATCCATACTGCTATGACGTTTTTTACCCTCGATATTTTACAGCTAAGGGCGTACGCCCCCGCTAAACGCACCAGCAGCCAACAGCCAGACTTGCGCTTTCTTAATTTGCAACACTGCTAGAATCGTTTGAAATTGGAAATTTCCTTACTGAAATGACGTAGGCATTTTCGTAGCCAGCTCTCGGTCTAATATTTTCAAATAACATTTTTTAAAGAAAAATTTATGCAGATTTTTATTTTTAAGTGTATAAATTTCAAATAACAATTATCTGGTTGTCTATCATAAAATCATTCTAAATTGAAAAAATTAAAATCCAGGGGGGGCATATGCCCTTCCTGGCCCCCTTCATGGGCGCTATGCTATATATTAATTTATAACTATTTGATATTTATACGAATATAGCCAAATTCAATATTTCCCTTTAAAATATCATTATCAATAGCAGAAATTGTAGATATATGATTCATTAGTCGTCGATAAAGGAAAGAACATATAACAAGAGTTAACATTTATTGATTTTGCAGAAATTTAGCTAGTAGTAACGATTGCTGATAATGACTGAGCTAATTAAATGCACCATAAAATATTACATATTTGTATATTGGAAATATTGATTTTGATATTTCAGAGACTGTTAGCAAATTTTTATAAAGTATTTATTTTTATGAGTATATTGTAGTTTTCTGATAAAGTAGATTTCCATTTAAACTGTAGACGATATACCGAATTATAAATAAATCTACTATAGTGGATGATTTATATATTTCATATTGTGAATAGACTATGACCAAATAATGTCAGAAATTGCAGAAAAATTGTTATGTATATTAATTTGTGTTACGCGGCTGTATGTATACATATGTTTCTTTTTTCGTAGGTAATACATTATCCAAAATCGGCAAATTAGATTTATGAAAAAACGCAACATAAACAAAAACGCAATGAAACATTTTTTATCTAACAATACAGATATTGTTCTCTCGTGATCGCACGAATTTACACGATTGCCGATTGACGCAAAATAAATGTCAGAAATACTTTAATCGTGTAAATCTAGATTGCTCTGTAATTTATGTCAGATCTAGAAATAATGTTAGCACAATCTTTCCTCAATCGCGAATCCGTTCCGCAGCTGTAACGACAGAAGTGAAATTGCAAGTGGATCGCGCAATGGTCACCCGATAAATATCTGAGAACCTGGACAGTGGTACAGTGGTCGCATGTTAAAGATTTCACATATATCGCATTACGACAGATCCGCGTCATAAAGAACGAGAGCGGCCCCGCTGTTGCATTGAATGCGCGTTGTTGCACATCGTGCACTGTTTATGACCCCCCATACGGAACCCCGTCGCTTCTCCGGTGAATCTGCATTTATTGCCGTCTAAATAAAGTGCCGCGGCATAAATTGCTTGTTATAGTAGACGGACCAGCGGTGCGAATAAAACGAATCTAAATATACCTACCTAAAGTGTGGCGCGCCTCGTTCCTTTTTATCTGTTTTACTATACATATCTACGCAAAATGGTCGAACAAGGGTCGAGACGGGGATGATTAGTTGGCGGATTCACTCGGCCCATGTGAATGAGACCATTGAAATGCGAAAAATGTTTATCCAATACGCGAACCACTATATTATATGTACATTATTACGTGTTTTCAATCTCCGTGTAAAATAGAAGAGAAAAATGTTATTAGAACTCCACTTTGCGATTACAAAGTTAAGAATACACATTCACAGATATAAGTTTTTTTCAATTTTTTTTTACTTATCTGCTATTTGGAAATTTGTAGACAAAACATATTTTTATGTACAGCCATTAATCGTGACGCACATAACGCATTGTGATGCTGAGCACCATAATTTTCGAAAATTGCAAATGCAAGTTCACAGTGACATTTATTTTACTCGATTATGGCAATATTTTATAAAAGTTATACCTGTGTATCAACGACGCAGATCTCATAATATCGACCCTTCTCTTACCTGCCCTCCAAACCTAACGACCTTTTCAACTATTTCTATTTTTTCTCCCTTCGAATTATTCTCTTTTTCTGGAATACTGTTGTTTCCCAGAGATGGCGAAAAATCGACAGAACTACTAATTGGTTCTGTCAATCCGGATAAGAGGAAATGGAATGCCCAGGTGGCAATTGAGCTCCATCGGAAACACGACTCGTGTCGGCCGGAAAGATTGTGCGGCCATGGAATATCGCTCCGTAATTTCTATTAAAGCAAGTCCAACTCTCTCTTTTCTTTGTTAGCTAATAATAGTTAATAGTGTCACAATAATTTTATATATTTTTTTTGTTATAATTCTTATTTTTTTAATCAAGACAAGATTAATCCTAAACGTATACTACAGCTTAAAAATATTTGCTCACTCTGATTTCTACATGTATCATTTTATATGTATTTTTAATTTCTGTTCTAATTCTGTTATATTCTCTTTATATATGTAGAATGCTAAATTTTTAATCTATCAAACATTATTATTCAATGTCTATTCTTAAAATTGTTCATTAATCCTTTGAAGTTTTAGTATTTGACTAAGGAAAACAGAGTGAAAACAAATACTATTGAGCGGTAGCATACATATTGCGACATAATAGATTCTAAAATTCTCTTATTTTACATTGATATATTGACTTGTCGTATGATATAAGACATCATATCCCTTGTATTGTAACAAAGTTTTTTTTAATATTTGATATTCCTTTTTGTAGCAAAAAAAAACCCAATATAGATTACTACTCTCGATAAAGAAGACTCTAGAGAAATAATAAGAACAACTAAATATTTTTCGTAAAATACACTCAATGAGTTTCAATAATTAAAAGATACGAATTTTCATTATTAATGTAAGGCAAAAGTTAAACAAAATATAAACTAATATGTCAGAAAAATTTTTATAACAATTAGATCATGTCCGTTAATTAATTAAAATAATTAAGATAATTATCCCTTTTAATTTAATGTACATAACGTGTAATATAATAATAATAAATTTTAAATCATATTTTCCTATTCTCTCATTCACAATATAAATAAGTTACAAATACCAATATTTTACTGTCATTATTCCAGAAATGCAGCAGTAATATTTAACGCTGAATTTATCAGAAAATGTGATAAACGAATTAATTAACGAAACGCATGATACACAATCCAGCACAATATTTCACAAATTAAATTTAATATAAAAATGCATTTAAATGAGTATAAATGTTATCTGTTCCATTTTGATAAAGACGAAAGAAAGGGTGATTGGAAAAATTGACTTTGATGGTTGAACCTCTCTCTATTAAAATAATATATTTTAATAGACGAAAATAGTAAAACGTTTGAACACAGACAATAGAAGGCTGTATATCAAAGAATAATTTTGATTTTATTATTTAGCGCTAAATAATGCCATGTACAACGCCATTCTCTGTAATTTCTGATGGCGAATACATAGGTACAACGACGAACCCTCATTCATTTGCAATGAAGGTTAACTATTAACCAAACGAGATCTATCACGATGATCATTTATACTGCGACCTAATTAACGCAGATCGTGACCGTGATGATATCGAATGAGCCATATTTCCATTCATTCATGCATGCAGCTCGTTTCCAATTATAAAAATTAAATTGGAGATTCGCGTGCTAAAAAAGATTCTAAGGAATAAAATTTGAGATTTCTTAGTTACAAGATTTGAAATTCAAATTCCTTTTTTAAATTACATCGAAAAGCTTAAAATGCAGATGTGACAAGAATTCCATGATTTTAAATATCCAAAAATTCAAAAATCTAACAATTTAAATCTGGAAAACATAAAGATAACTCTCGGATTCATATAGGTATCTAAGATTTCAGAAATCCCTAGTCTTTATAGATTTAAGACTAGATTAAAATTAAAAGTTTTTAATTTTATTTAGGATTTTAAATGACACAAAAATAAATAAATGAACAGATCCAATAATTTTAACATTAGTCTGCTACTTTTATGAATGATTAGAATCATTGAATCAGTAACGATCACGATCGCTGCTAGTAAAGCGTTTTACTAAGAAATCTGACAATATTATACGTAGTAAGTAACGACTGCACTTCTTAATACCAAACATTATAGCATCACGAGAGAATCTTTTGGTTTATTCGTACTACTAGCAATATTATTTGCAGCAAGTCATTACCTAGTGTGCGGCGTAAATATATACAGTTTACATATGTATATGTATATATATACATGTATGTGTGTTACGTACAGTATTGGCATAATGTGTTAAGATACAAGAAACTAAAATATGGTGGAGTTTAGCACACACTCGTGAAATTAGTAAATGTCGAAAAAAGACTATTCGACTTGATTAACTATTTCGCATACGTAAGATCGATGAAATTGATTCAATCGTTCATTTAATTGCTAAATAATCGTCTAATTTGATTTAATAATAAAAGTATACCTGCACAGAAAAAAATGCTGTTGCTTCAATTAAAGTGTACGTCACGGGCTGCCACAAACATAAATAGTTCATTTAATTGTATTATGATTGGACAAAATATCTAGATTATTCTTTTAATAATCAAAATATTTGGTTCAATCATAATACAATTGAATGAACTATTTATAATAATTAGGATAAGACCGCATATATGTATAAACAATTTAAATCGAGAGATAGGCCAATGACGGTCATAGCGGATCTTAGTGCTCCAATAATATTAATGTGTGACTTTTCTATAAATTATTGGAGCACTAAGATCCGCTATGACCGTCATTGGCCTATCTCTCGATATAAATTGAACTATTTATGTTTGTGGCAGCCCGTGACGTAGACTTTAATTGAAGCAACAGCATTTTTTTTCAGTGTGCAAGAATATATGCGTGTTCGAAATAACTTCTTGCGCATATATTAACTAATCCATCTATATATAATTACAAATGCTTGAATTTTTATAATATGTATAATAATCTACGTTTCATTAAAAAATTATTTAATCAAGATATAGTATCACCATGCGTCAAAAACTTTCAAATTCGCCATAATCGAAGAATCGATAGGCAATCATATGGCATAGAAGTTATTTAATAACAATATAACAATGAATAAACACAAACATAAGAATAATTAGTGATAATGTTGATATATGTTAATGCTGTCTTTCTTATAATTTTTTATGTGGAATTAACAAAAGAACAGCAGTGTCTGTAATATAACGAATTTATCCAATCGATTCTTCGATCGCGCGTCGACATGTAAAATTTTACGCAGTGACTTGATTTTAATAAGCAGAGGTAAAATTAGATTTTAGAAAAGATATGAATAATAAGAAATATGTAAAATATATCGATGGTCATATGTCTTTATATATAAAGATAGGTATGTATATATATTTACTCTCTTAGAATGTATTTACTTAAAATATATATATTTACTTAAAACATTTCAAAAATTTCTATAGTTCGTGCTTTCACTTTCACAAAAATACAAATGTTAATTATCTATTGGCTTTTAAATTTAAAGCAAGACTTTTTAAATACATAAGGATCTAAATACATTGTATAATTTAATGTTAAATCTGGAGCTGCCTCTGCACAAAAGATGAATGCATTGTTTTTATTGTCCGACACTGCGGATTTGTCCAACGGTCAGTTTATCGCTTGGTGATTCTTTTATGAAAAGAAGTGACTGAAACGGGTGTTGTTTTGCGCACACACTCGTGAATTCTAGACGTGCGAAACGTGACAACGGTAGCGACCGGCTAATCACGCATCGTTTTCAGTCCGAGCGCACATGTCACGTCAAGTTTCTCTATCTTGCTAAGTCACTGAAACGAACGGAAGGCCGATGAGAACGTCACACGCAGTTTCCTCGAAAATCACCTTGAGGACATGCTGCAAACCGGTGATTTGCGCACAAATATACCCGCGCGTTTAGTCTCTCCCTCCGGCCTTTCTCGCAAATTGATCACTGCACTTCACAGACGAAGAAAGTCTCGAAGCTGCAGGGACTGTCATTCCATTTGAGCCCTTTGCCGTCCCTGTTCCAGAGCTCTAGGCAATGCTCCTCCTCGCCGTTCTCGTATCTGGAATAAAAATGAGAATATTTAATGGAATTCGCATTATTTTCATTGAATAACAAGAATTCGGAAGAAAGTAAATTATCAAATAACATATTTGATATCGACCTTAGCTAAGAATCAAAATTACACATCTTATAAATTTATTTTCAAGATTGTAGAAGTTTATAATATAGATAAAGTATCGTAAAACATAATATGCTATAGTTTTAATTATTTTAAATGTGCATACTAGCATATATTATAGAAGATGATCGAATTATCTTCTTAATATATATTTTTTTTCTTTTTGAAATAATTATTAAAGTCAATTTTAGTGATTTTGATATAATATTTTATATTACAATATTTTTAATACTTGCGCAATTATAATATATAATTATAATATATAATATATAATTTATGAAAAATTTTAATGACATAATTATATGTTTAATTTATAAATTGCACGTGTTTTCAAAGGAAAAAACATATAATATAGTTTTATATTGTGTAAATTATATATTATAACTTTTTTGCGCAAGTATTAAAAATATTGTAATATAAAATATTATATCAAAATCACTAAAATTGACTTTCTTTCTTCATTAAAAAGCCTACAAGAATGAACCAATACCCTTCACCGGAAATGAGCTGTAATACCTCAATCACCGATTTATCGCAAGCGTATCGTAATGGTAGGGCAGATGGAATTTCCGCGATCGATATCAGAAGGAATGTAAATTGTTTGCGATTGTAAGGCACCCTTACCGGAAATTATTTGGTTCGCCGACGTTCCAATTCTCGAACGTGATCGGCCTACCGTTAGCCATCCAGAAAAAAGTTCCTTCCTCAGCCTGGTCGGTGCCAGAGGTCCAAAAATGCTCGTGACCGAGACCGAAGTCCTTGATATGCTTCTCAAGTCTATCGTTTTCCTCTTGCGAGGCTATACTCGCCAGATGCATCCCGTGATAACGACAGTATTGCGAGGCTCTGTACCAGTTTGCCTGCAATGCAAAGGAGGGATGGTAATTTTTACCCTAACTTTTTTTTGGCGAAACGCCATCAATTATAGAAGTTGTTCTGCATAAAGTGCATGCAGAGTAAGATGTGTTAAAAATTGATGTGTTATCATAATAATTCGTTGTCTTTCTATTTGCTATAAATATCGATCTACGTTAAGTATTTCAGATAAAATATCTATATAGTACTGTACAAATAATTTATAAATCATTTATGATGCTAAATGATAAACTAAATCGTGTGTTATAAACAGCGATTATGTAAAAAAGAATACCGTGGGAGAAATGTGGTGATCTAAAGCGTTATGTTAAACACTATGATAATAATTATGGCAGAGAGAAACGCTCGAACTATTGGCAAATTATGTGTAACCAAATTATGGTGGAGATAAACTGTCCTTATTATTTACATATAATACACGTGATCGTCGTTAATTATAGCAGATTGATCGGTATTAATAAATAACAGCACGCAGATTGTAGGGGCATATTAATATTCACACTAAAGTTACGTAATCACCATTCTGGTATTGATTTCAGCAGATCATATTCGAGAACCTGTTTGGAATATTACTAATGAAACCTGTTATTTAATGTGTGAATAATACAAACTATAATTATTACACAAAAATGTAAGAGTAGAAACGAACGTTCCAATAATGTAGATTGAATTTTGGAAAATTAAGTTTTAATGGTATCGTGTATAAAGTACCATTCAATCATTAAATGCAAATATTTATTTTCAGACAAATTGGATTACACTAAAAATTTTAAACATAAGGGAAAGGATGCTAATAACAATATTTTAAATATAAACCTCATTTCAGATTATAATAAAAATGTTATTATTAAAAGAAGAAAAATCTTTCTTTCTCAATGAATCAAAATTTTCAGTAATAGAGAAGAAAGTTTCAAACCGTTTAAATTCCCTGAATTTTGATCTTTCATTGCTTTCCAAAACAGTAACGTACATATGTATATGTATATCTTATATTTAGCCAAGCGAAATTATCAACTCAGTACTGTTTAACTTGCCTCAGACTGTTTATAATAGTACAGATATTTTCGTTAGTAACCTGCGTATATTTTAGATTATAATGAAAATGTTATTATTAAAAGAAGAAAAATTATTCCTTTTCTCTCTCTCTCTCTCTCAATGAATCAAAATTTTCAGTAATAGATAAGAAACTTTCAAACTCTTTTAAATTCTTTGAACTTTGATCTTTTATTGCTTTCCAAAACAGTAACGTTGCACGGACAAAACGATAAGGTTGCCACAACCACACAATAATATAGTAATATTTGGTACAGCTACGTCCTGTGGTTGTCACATTCACATTGATGTGAAAGCAACTATATGCATTTGGTACAGCAAACATATTGAATGTTGAGACAAACGTATATATAGATGCACTACACAAAACAATGTGAATGTGACAACCACAGGACGTGGCTGAACCAAATATTACTATATTATTGTGGTTGTGGCAACTTTATCGTTCTTTCGGTGTGGTATATGTATATCTTATGTTTAGCCAAGTTTATTTAATACGCTTAGGAGAAACCTGACGAACGTTGAATATACGGCGAATTTGTATTTGCGATATTTCAATATTACATGACGTATCGGTTATGTGGGTAACTTCGGCCATTCGCACTGCATTACGTGATTTTTACAACCGCGGCACGTTGCAGAAGCGCGAATGCCGCTGGCATTCATCGGCAGTAGTTTTTTACGATCGTTACGAACTTCCTCGCGGTCTTTCGTCGCATTCGCTCTTACAATTAGCCGCAAGCGACCATTTAAGTGCGAAGTTGATTCCTGGCCATCACACATCGCACACGTGCCATCTCCAAGTATCTATTCACAGCATCCTCGATAATGCAATACATTCTCTTCTTCGCGATAACAAACAATCGCGAAATCAGGCCGCGATAGAAAGTCACCAAACGTAGTTCGCGTGTGCCGCTACGCGATTCTATTCGTGATCTTCAAAGTTTCTTATCAGCATAATTAGGACGCATAGTACACGTTTACTAAGAAACTGGATTATTCGCTTGGAATTCCATGGAATGACAACGCGGCTGGTATTAAACACGTGTATGCAGCAACTACCGCACTTCTGCAAAGTATATAATGCTGTCTCTTATACACATCATTGGACTCAATTTTTTGTAACTAGAACGTTTGATAGACTTAACTATAAGACTTTGATTAGTATTTTCCAGTTGGATTAATAAAACTTCTAGTTACAAAGGAACGTGCAACCAGAATTCCTGTCTCTTATACACATCTAGATGTGTATAAGAGACAGGTTACGTACTGTGGTTGTCACATTCACATTGATGTGAAAGCAACTATATGCATTTGGTACAGCAAACATATTGAATGTTGAGACAAACGTATATATAGATGCACTACACAAAACAATGTGAATGTGACAACCACAGGACGTGGCTGAACCAAATATTACTATATTATTGTGGTTGTGGCAACTTTATCGTTCTTTCGGTGTGGTATATGTATATCTTATGTTTAGCCAAGTTTATTTAATACGCTTAGGAGAAACCTGACGAACGTTGAATATACGGCGAATTTGTATTTGCGATATTTCAATATTACATGACGTATCGGTTATGTGGGTAACTTCGGCCATTCGCACTGCATTACGTGATTTTTACAACCGCGGCACGTTGCAGAAGCGCGAATGCCGCTGGCATTCATCGGCAGTAGTTTTTTACGATCGTTACGAACTTCCTCGCGGTCTTTCGTCGCATTCGCTCTTACAATTAGCCGCAAGCGACCATTTAAGTGCGAAGTTGATTCCTGGCCATCACACATCGCACACGTGCCATCTCCAAGTATCTATTCACAGCATCCTCGATAATGCAATACATTCTCTTCTTCGCGATAACAAACAATCGCGAAATCAGGCCGCGATAGAAAGTCACCAAACGTAGTTCGCGTGTGCCGCTACGCGATTCTATTCGTGATCTTCAAAGTTTCTTATCAGCATAATTAGGACGCATAGTACACGTTTACTAAGAAACTGGATTATTCGCTTGGAATTCCATGGAATGACAACGCGGCTGGTATTAAACACGTGTATGCAGCAACTACCGCACTTCTGGAAAGTATATAATGTGCAACTTTCGGTATTATATCAGGTCAAATTTCACAATGGTTATGTTACGTTAAACAATTCAAACTTGTCGGATATGGCATGTAAATATATTTCTCATTACTATCATTAAAGTATTTGTTTCAATATTTAATAAATATTATCTATATATATTATAGTGAAGAAAATTTAATATAAGTCACACAAAAAACTTTGCATATATTGCTTTTATATACGCAAAGTGTTTAAGAAAAGTGATTATCACAATTTAGCGAGAATTTTGCATATTCTGCTTGTTTTGTGGAACTTAATGAATCTTTTCGGACCTTAAACGCTATGCTAATTAAAGTTTGCCCGAATTAACATCGTCGGTAATTAACACCGTTGCTAGCTAATGCTTATGTAAATTATTTGTCTTAACTGCAAATTGATCTCCATGTTAACATAACAGGAACTAAACTCGGGGTTAATATACGAGTATATATAAATCAAATTTAATTTATCTTAATTAATAATTTTAATAAATTAGTTTTAAATTATTATTTAAGAAATTAAAATTTTAAAATTATGTTCTCATGAAAAGAGTGTGCTTAAAGTAAATTCGTCTTTAGAAAAAGAATCCTACACTGAGAAAAATGGTCTGATTACATGAACAAGACATATCTAATAGAATGCATTTTGGTGAGACGAAACAGAATTTCTGGTTGTCGTGATTGGACTCAATTTTTTGTAACTAGAACGTTTGATAGACTTAACTATAAGACTTTGATTAGTATTTTCCAGTTGGATTAATAAAACTTCTAGTTACAAAGGAACGTGCAACCAGAATTCTAGTTAACGTTACTCGCAGCACACTCTAGCAGTTTTATTATTGCGCGAGTTAGACGAACATTAACATTAACAAGAAATTCTGGTATATTTAACAGGAAGAAATTAATCATGCTCATCTGGTAATTCCTATAAGAATTCTGATTCGTTCATTTTCCAACAGACGTACTGGTTGAATCTAACAGAATTCCAATTAATGCAATCAGATTTTTTTTTCAGTCTAACAATATTTATAAGATCAATCTTTTAATTTTCATCTCGCCATCATTATAAAATATTTTTGTGCTATAAATTTTTTATTATATTTAATCTTGCAATATCAACAATTCTGTTTCAGCAATTTATCTTATTATTATTATTTGTTGCTCAAGATGGCATGCTATCGTATACTATACATCTTTCACTCACACATTTCGTCGTTCAGGAAGAATTTATTCAAGAGCACAGCAAATATTGTCTCTCGCTCCGTCAACGTCAACGGTACTGAATTTCGTCGCTTTCTCATTGCTCTTTCGGCGATCCGTCCGGTGTATACGGTGGGGCAAGGTGAAACGCGAAGAACGCGAAAAATCGAGTGTAACCCGCCGGGAATGCAAATAAAGCGCAATAAATAGAGCGCCGTCGCGATTGCACCGAAGCGGCCCGACACGACGGCGTTGCATTACCTCTGCATTCCCTTTCCGCTCGAATCTCGCAGCCGTGCGCTCTCCTGCGCCGCCACGAACCGTCGCGTCGGCACGAACCCGTCGTTACTCGTGCACGATGGGTTCGCTTAAACTCGGTCTATGTTCCCTAAACGAAACAGCAATCGTACGTGACGATCAATGGCAAGCTATTGGCTGTTCGATTCCGAATACCATTTCTGGACACACCGCACGACGAAAGAAAATGAAAATTAGAGGGAAAGTAATTAGAAGATAGAGATAAGTATCCTTTCGGCCAAAAAACACATTTGCTTCTTCCGGCAAAGAAAGGCAAGCAAAATTTGGAACTGATATAATGATGCGCTGCTGTAAAAGTAACATGATTATATGATTATATTGGAAGCAGAGGTATAGCAGCAGAAATTCCATGATGTTTATTAAGTCTCGTTTATTCAATACAAGTCATTAATATACTTCAAAAGAAAGTTGAATCAATTTTTAACAGATCTAATTTTCTGTCCTCTTAACTACATTTTCTTCTTTTAATGATGAGCATTGCACAATGAACTTTATTTCTAATTCCTCATTATAAAAATATAAAGATGAGATAATAAATGTAATATTTAGGAGTTCTTGCAGTTCCTGATAAATCACATGGAGATATCAGCTTAGAATTACAAACGAATACATAATCCTTTTAATTGGTCAATTGATGACCCGTTTTATAATGTATAGCAGGATTGACATACAACTTAGTTCTTCAAAGAAATGTATGAAGAATACATATCTTGCTAAAAGGTACCACACATATCAAACAGACGAATTAATTGGAGCAGCAAGAGAACAAGTGGTATGTTTGCGATCTAGAAACTTGACTTTCACCCCGCCTCCTTTCCTAACTTAAATAAGATCTTTAGTGAGGAGAGATGCTTCTCTGTCGCCAAGAGAACCTCGAAATTCAGTCGAAAAGTCGGTCATTGCCCGGCAACGAGCGAAGTTGTTTTGCAAGGTCTCGATTAATGGGGCGCCGGCCATTATTTGCTTATGAAAGAGGGCTTGTCTTCGATGTGATCCGATTAAAGGAGAGGGTCAAGAGGGAAGGGACGAATCTTCACTTCCTCCCTCTTCGCGCTTTCGTTGCGAAAGCCCGCTTAAATGAGCGCCTTTACGTCACTTCCACCCACCTCTAGCGAGGTCGCTCCGGCCGGATCCGCAGCACCGATGGGATTACGAAATCCGTGTTAATAGCGCGTGAGTCAATAAAAGCGTCTAGGCTATCCGGGAAGCCGTAATAAGGGCGACTCTAATCGATACGATTGTGTTCGCGCGCGGACGGACACGCGTTTACACACGTCAGAACCAGGAATATCGCTCTTGAAAGACCCGCATGGAATCTGCAGTATTTGCGAAATCATCGAGAAGATATGCAAGAAGATATTAAATTGTCACAAATTCCATAAGAGAATAATTGATCACACAAAATAATTCCCCCCTACATTTTATGTACATAATTAGATTAAAAAGGAGACATAAAAATATTTCTTTTTCTGTGAACTTCAATATCATTTAACACTTGTAATGAAAAAAAGAGAAGTTTGCGTTAAATGCCAGATAAAATATTTGAGAAAGAAACGTCATTATTGTTTAAAAACGTACAGATATATAAAAAATTTTCATCTACTTTTTTGATTTATAATAATAAGTGTAGCGTTTGCAATCTGAAATCACTTTTGCTAGGAACTCTTTCAATTTTTCTTTACGTGCCAAATATTTCATTTTTTTTCAATGTGTCTCATCTTCTTTCTTTCATCACGCGGGCTTCTTTGCTGTAACCAACACAGGGTCGCTGTTATCCGAAAACCTTTACTATCCTGGTCCCCGGCATTCGATGCACCGTAAAACCGTCCGTGACAGCAAAGCCGGAAAGTTACGAGCTCGGAAATAATTTGATAAAGTCCGAGACCCGGGTCGGGTCGACGGTTCGGTCAGATAAATCAGCGTAACTGGCAGGAGCGATACCTTGAAGAAGATCCCCAGGTAGTATCTCTTCTCGCCCAGCTTCAGTAAAGGCATCGTCCATCTTGAAGCCGCCAAGCTACTGCTATGTTCGTCCACGCAGTTTGGACAGTCGTCTGCAAAGAAAATGGAAAGGCTATTAATATCGATACGTATATTTAAGCAGAATGGATGATAAAAGAGATAGAGTATACGCGCATTTTTTTCTCATAATTTCATCTGGTAATAAAATCAATCTGCACATTGTAGAAAAAATCTAGTTTTTACAAACTCGAATAAAAGATTTAAAGGAAGATTTGTAAGAAAGAATACATATCTTCTTGTCACATTAATAACGATTTCAATGGCTCGATAAAAAAACATTTGCAAATTCGGAATTACTTGCAAAAAATATCAAAATATAATAGTAATTTTTAACTTTAATAATAATAATTAATACTATCTTCTCCCATATTCTTCTATAAGTTTCTAAATTTAAAAAAATTTTTTAAATAATAAATATGACATTTGTCAACACACACACAGCAAAAATTACAAATCAATTGACATTTTATCTTAATAATTACATAAATGCAAGCATAGATCTATATATAAATTGAAATCTTCGTCACAATGTAAAACTTTAATTCAGTATTTCATAACGTGTCAGTTTTCTAGAATTTCTTTTGCATTCATAAATTAATTCATAATCCTGACTCATTATTAGCATCCTTCTTTAAAATGCGCCTACTTCAAAAATTTCTCCAAACATTTTGCTTTATTCACAGATATTTCACTACTAACAAAACATATTGACGACATACATCTTTTTTCTTTTCAAAGGAGAAATTTATCGTTTTATATTGCGTAAACTGTAATTGTTTAAAACATGCAATGAAATTTAACGGATCAATCATTTGAATCAATCAAATATGTTACTTAAATTTAATGAATAACTACTAATAACACAGAACTATAAAATTAAATAAGTCAATAATATGATTGAGTCGAAACAAATCTCTTCTGTGGTACAATAATATGATATTTAATTATTTATTAATATAAAACTTTCAAAATGTACTAAGAATAGAAAAAAATAATTATCTTTTTATCATGCTTCATTTTTTTTAAAAACTGTTTTGAAATATAGATTTTAATCACAAAATTTTTCATTCTTCTATTCCAAATATATATTTATAAAAATATATTTTATAAAAATGAAGAACGTTTCTGCAAATAATACATAAATTTCAGTAAGTTTTCCATCCGTGATTAGAGAGTAAAATATTTGTACGTTATTGGAATAATACAATATTCATTTCACAAAAGCGATATTAAGACGTTCCATCATAATGTAAACCGAATTAATTCGCGTCAATCTAACTCGTGTCTAACTTACAGAAGGCATAAAGTGAAATTTCATAACTGCCTTTTCTCCGACTGCCGTCAGTATCTTTTTAATCAGCAGTGCAATCGGTTTCTCCGACTATCCGACTATATTAGGAGAACACAGCAATTGAGGACTTCAGCAATTGCAATTACGCAACGCGGAAGAGATCACATATGTAGGTGCGTTTGTGTGCACATGACTATGCGGTTGTCTCGTTTGCGTCTTCACGCAAACAACATCGTCAAATGTTAAGGCTGCGATAAAAAGACTGAATATTTGTAGAAGTACAAAAATGAAAGTCAATTGGGACAAAGTATATCATTTATCTTCAATGGATTATGCTGCGATGCGAAAATAATCGCCTCCTTCCTTTTCTGGGAAAGTATGCACTTATGTGTGTAGATATCGTGGATGATCGTAATAAGACTGTTGCAACATCATCGTATTAAAAAGGTTGAATGTTATCTACATCAATAAATATTTAATCATAATGATTTATGAGTATACTGCCAATATAATGTATATATAAGTTATAATCAGAAGTATTCCGAAATAATAATTGAAACATATATGGAGTCTGTAATTTTCAAAAATTTTATATTTTCACATAAATGTCATTGTAGAAACATTACATACACACATACTGCTATTTCTTATAATATACACGGAAAAAAAGTAGCTGCCGTAGCTAAAAACTGCGTGTGGTAGCTAATTTCATATATATACAGCTAACATCTTAGCTGTGATACCTGTTTCATTGCTGTCGTGACTATAAATTTCTAAACTACAGCAAACCGTTTTGCTGTAGTTAAGAAATTTATAGTCACGACAGCAAACACAGTTTAGCAAATCATGATTAGCTATGGTAGCGAAAAGTTTTTTTTCCGTGTACATAAATTAATTTTATCAAATTTGTCAATGTCGCATTGTGTCCGTGAGTAAACGTGCAAAAGAATAATTCATGAAGACATAAAAGATAGCTGCCTACTTCGATAAATTTACAGCTGAATAAATTATGTAGAACAACGAAATCCCACCCTCACAGTATTACGTAAAGATGCTGAGTTTCACGCATTCCAGTAACCTTGATCAAACAAATGCGAATTATGAAGATACAAACCATACTTTATGTCTGCCACATGACGACGATCGCTTTCACCAGCTCACGCACTTCTCGGTCCGACGCGATCCCATTCGAAAGTTGTCTTGCAACTTGACTGCCGCGAGATGGGTCGAAGTAAAATGCAAAACGATATTTTTGTAACGACAACGGGCGATGATCGAAAATGATTAATAACGTTCGCGCGGCAGTAGCCGCCGCTTGCCAGGCATGCTCGATGCACCATCGGAGCAGCGTAATGCGGCAGGGGCGCCCATGAGGGGGGGCAAGGAGGGGCATATGCCCCCCCTGGATTTTAATTTTTTCAATTTAGAATAATTTTATTGACAACCAGATAATTTTTTGTTCAAAATTTACACAATTAAAAATAAAAGTCTGCATAAATATTTCTTTAAAAAATATTATTTGAAGAAACATTCGTTTGGCAACCCTAAGTTTTACATTTTGCCCCCCCTTGAAAAAAGTTGTAAGGGCGCCCATGGTAATGCGAAAACGGCAAATATCGCGTTTTACGCGAGAATGAGGATCGCGGAAGTCTCTGCCGCCGGAGGATGTGTGCGAAACGTCGCGTGCGTTTGCTTTACCGCGTTCTATGCAATAAGGCTGAGTTACAACGGTTACACGAGCGGTTGCGTAAACCGCGAATCTCGCTGCACGTCTCGCCGACGTGGCGCGGCGAGACGTGAAATTTCGGCGACGATTCTGTCTGTTCTGTTTATGGCGCGACGACAGGATTTCTCCGACGAGGCTCGTTCGTTATAGCACGCATGTCGTGCGTGAGTGCGTGCCTGCATCGTCGCTCCGTTAATTGTCGCGGTAAATGAAGCGCAGTTTTCGCATAAGTAGCCGGGAGTAGCTTTTTTCCGCACTTCCGTGCGCGCGATGCACCGCGCGCGAGTCACTTTTTCTCATTCTCTCTTTTAGCGCCACGTTAATTCTCGCCGTTGTTAACAAAATCCGTTGTTATTCTTTCTTTCGCATTTTACGCGTTGTACATGAAACGCGAGGTTGTAACATTAGCGCTGCATTACGAGGCGAGATAGATCAGCAGCTACGGCTTTTTATCGTTTATGTTATCGACAGGCTGATGAGATGTGAAAAAAAAAATAACTAACAGCTTTCTGTATGATAGATGGTATAAAATATTTTCTGGAAGTCTGTGATGAATTTATAAAAAGCTTACATCGGTTAATAATATAATGAAATAGCAAAATAATAAAATACGTAATGATTAGATACATTTTGATTATAAATACGACTCGTCTTTATTTATAACTAACAAAACCTTAGTTTACTAAGTTTTTTAGAATATGTATCTAACATAATATATAACTCTTGAAAAATTTTTTTATATATCTCGGCATTTTATAAAATTTTTTAATTCCCTGAAATATTTATATTACATTCATGCTAAAATGTCACAGTTTTAATCCGAACCATTTTTTGTATTTTTATCGTTAAAAAAATCTCTCGATGTTAAAAAAATCCTCATTAAAAATAAATTTATGAAAAACAGTGATAAAACAGCGTTCGAGTCAACTCGATTCGTCGCGTAAATTGAGCGAGGTAATACGGCGAAATTGCGTGCTAAAGTTCGCGACCTTTGTAAAACCGAAGAAGACGGCAAGCAGACCAGACGACTTCTTGGTTTCATCGGCGGGCTAATTAGGCCGGCGTACTGCATATTTTAATAATCGCCTCGTTAATCTCCGCGCCGCGGCGTCAGAAAACATTTCGTCGCGTTAATATTCAGCGGACTTCTTAATAGACACCTCCGACTTTTGCTTCCTGTTCCACTTTTTGGTTCCACAACATCGCTTCTCGTCACGCAGATTACAAGATGGAAAAAAGATAAATTACTTCCATTAGAGAAGCCATTAACGGATTTCGATCTATATATATATATATCGCAACTTTTATTATTCTATTTTTATTCGATATAATTATAGCTTAAGTTCTCCGATACCGATGATAGTGCATACATTTTTTAGAACATTCTGTATATACAGGATTAATAACAGAAAAAAAGCAACCCGATATCTCAAAAATTGCGGAAGTTAGAGCAACCACAGACATTTCTCAAAAATTTAAAAATTTAATAAAAAGAGAACCCCTCTACCAATCATCGCGCAATTCAATAGAAACTTTCCTTAAAAAATTCTCTTTCGATTAAGAAAAAAGCAACCCGATATCTCAAAATTTGCGGAAGTTACGGCAACACGAACATCCACAACATACACACATACAAATAGACATTTTGTAAAAATGTAAATTATCAACGTTTAAGAACATTCTAAACACATTGACCTTAAAAAATGAAAATATGAGTTAGCAAACATGTAAATTTTCGACGTTTAAGAACATTCTAAACACATTGACCTTAAAAAATGAAAATATGAGTTAGCAAACATGTAAATTTTCGACGTTTTAGAACATTCTAAACACATTGGCATTGAAAACTCCAAAAAAATTTTTTTCACGAAAACAAAGCTTCCTCTATGAGGAAGCAATAGTTGTTTTTAATTGTAGTAATTATTATTAAGAACTAATCGATTCTTAATTTTTCAACTGCTAAAAGATTCTTAGTAAAAACATTACATTAACATCAATTTATGAAATTCGCATTAATTTAAATGACATTAAGAAGAATGTTATTTGTCCCGCAAAAAATACAATAATGGGTAATACACTGTAATAATGATAAAAGCCGTTTTTTCAATAATGCAAGAGAAAGCATAATTGTGGCGTAATTAAGTGTGCCCTCCGGTACTATAAAAAACCCGACAAAATTCGAGGGATTTAGATGACACTGTCCAGGCCACTGTTTGTTCCACAACGCACGCATTCTGCTAAAGCCGTTGCTCCAATTTACAAATCCACTAGCGGCCATTACTAAACTTAATACTCATCGCAATGTACAACGTCGAGCGTGCCGTTAAGCTTGTTCCATATCTAGAAAAACAAAGGGTGTTGCGTCCGGAAATTCTAACAAATTCGAACTTTAAACCAGTGAATTGTTATCGCACATAAAAAAGAATTTATTTCATTTTGCACGTCAAGCTTTTGTATTTTGTTAAATAATTGACGGATAGATGGAAAACGCGAATTTTTAATACTTAGGGGCAATCAATAATTAACAAAATTTACAAAATTTACAATAATTAACAAAATTTTTATTACTTTACACAATAAACGTTTTAAAGAAACAGTCAACTAGATAAATGTTTTACCAGCATTTTGGATAAACCATTAATCAATAATATTAATGTTGGAAATATTAGTCAAATAATTAATATATCTTATAAAGAATAATATTGAAGAATATTGAACGCGTAATTTTGCACGCCTCATTAGCGCGATAGCATACGGATTAATCAATCATTTTCGAAACTTACTGAAAACGTAACACCCAACTACGATTATTTTAAGCTCACAATCAAGGAAGTAAATGATCTTTCGACTCATGTCAAATTTTATCGACGGGCGATCTAAAGCTCGTTTAGAAGAAATGACATCGTAAACCGGAATTTTACGAGTGCGATCTCATACGCGTACAATCTCGAAAATCACGTGAATTAAAATAATGCGATCTGTACGTACGGAGAAATTTAATTAGCGTTCGGCTCACAAAATCGTTCGATAATCATAAGTCGAAAAATAAGCGCTTAAAACGTAAGAATAATTGAATTGCTGACAGAAACGACGACAAAATTTTACTAAAAAAAAAAACTGCACCTTGTATCATTTAAGATAATGAACGTTATATCTATAAATATAAACAAATGAAAATACAAAAATTATAAAACTTGATACTATTATCTTCAAAAAAATATGAGAATGCGATCTGTTGATTAATTGTCACATTGATAATTTTATAAATCGGAAAGATAAATGTCGAAATCGCTTGGGAAACAGCTCTTTAATAAGCGCGATTACACTCAATCGATTGCATCTAATCAACCCGAGTTCATACGCAATTTTTAACAGCTAATGATTAATGTGCTACCCTGAAGCAACAATACTAAGATGATCAAAGCTCTGTCAAACATCGTTCGGCGGTCATTTCACTCAGTCATCCAGAACCGTATTAAAATGACTAATGAATGAGTACCTTAATTAAGGAAACGATATCTCAGATACACTCTAGATGAATATCGTGCATAAATCAAGTGAAATCAATTTCTCCTCGGGAAGTAAAATTAATTATTTATCGGTACACGACTTTAATCACGTCTTTCGTCTTCTGTCTATTCGACGTCGAGTATCATGTCTTAGAATGTTTCAAGCATCTTCAGATCTTTGAACACTTAAAGAGACGAGCATCATTCACAGGTCTAAGCATGAATAGAAATAGTATAAAAACTTTGAATATATATACATCTTGAGCATTTATAAATTTATTAAGTAGCACTATATTCCTGCTTCTTCTTATTTAACATATAGGTACTCAAAGAGTTAAAAATTACAAAACAAACACGATTGGAATCGATAAAAACCAAAAGCTAAAGGAAATAAAACGAGACACATAAACAGCACATGATAAGATAATCCTTCGCTATAAATTTGGGATTGCTAAATATGTGGCTCTGAAAAACAGCTAATGAGACGTCGTTATGGTGAGAGATGATTGCCTCACAATAACGATCCCGGTGAACGGATCAGCTATTAAGGATAACGGTGTTTCCGATCGGACTGTCACTTTTAATCGGACGAAGAGGACGCGCGGCTTAATAGCCAGCCAGTTGGATGACCGACTAAACTTCACGAGAGCGACCGACCTTCGTTCAGCGTATCCTTGACACGCTTTCGAAAAGTCAGCCGCCGCCACCAACGCGGGTCACGTTCGGCGTTTGTATTCGCCGAGGAAGATTTTGCCGAGGATGATGGACATGCCGCATGTGGGCAAAATCACGGGGGCCACGTTACGTAAATGTCCGTTATGGCGCAATGCATACTGATGGGGTGATCAAAGCGAGCGGTCACGGATCCGCCGACACGCAACTGCACCCTAGAGCTGTCAATGCACAGCGATGGCAATATACAGTAACGCGCGAGCTAAATGTAGCAATATGTAGTGTCTAGAAATCTATGTCAGTAATAACAATCCTTTCTTTCTACTCTTTCCACGTAAAATATTAAGCCAATAACACATACACACAATATCGGCAATATTAATTATATTTATTATACACGGAAAAAACGATAAGGTTGCCACAACCACAATAATAGTAATATTTGGTACAGCCACGTCCTGTGGTTGTCACATTCACATTAATGTGAAGGCAACTATATGCATTTGGTACAGCAAACATAGTGAATGTTGAGACAAACATATATAGATGCACTACACAAAACAATGTGAATGTGA
>NJRQ01000101.1:553542-575290 GCA_003063805.1 Aphaenogaster ashmeadi
TTTTTGAGCATGTAACTATGAAGCTAAAAAATATGAATCAGGCGAATTTTACCCTCCGTATCACATAACTTGTTGAAATATTACATGTTGCATTTCTCTAGTTTTTCAATACAGTTCAGTATAGTTGAATTCAGCACAGTTCATCTTAAGTTATATATATAAATCCAATCCATCAGAAATTCATTCCTGCAAGACGAGTTATTTCCGAGCAGCTCTCGATAACGATGCGGCGACGCAGTTACTTCGCCCTCCATCTTTCTCCCGGTTACGTCACAAATTCGATATCATTTTACGGTCGTCGCCGATGTCCCACGAGACTTTAATGTTTCATTTCGTTCAGGGCTGCCTTTATGTGCGACTGTTCAGGCGCTTGCCTTTATAAATTCGAGATTAAAATTATAATAAAAATAAACAATCACAAAAAAATTAAAATTATCCGCAACTATATTAATACACTGATAAGCCATGAGTTTGGAAAAGGTAATAATTTTTCATTTAGTTGTATTACTTAAATATTGATTTGTTTCGCATAAAATAAAATTTTTTCGTAACTTTATCAATTTTCAAAACTCAGTGATATACTTTTTACAAATTATTGTTAGAATAAGAATATTAAGATATATTTCCATATTCTGGAAACAATTTATTTCTCATATTCTTTTTGTTAAATTTTGTTAAAAAATTTTTCTTCTTTTAAACGAAGAGCCGCAATATGGCAGCCCTGTCCAAGCTGCAATGCATTTCGCCATGCACTTCTTTCAGAAACATACATCCATGTGTATTTACGTTGGAATAGCCCGCGACGATCGCGAGATGTGTTCGAAATGGTAGTCGAACGTGACGAGAACACGTGGATGGCCACGTGAAATCGATGCAGGACGACGAGCATATCGAAAAGAGGCGCGGCGAAACGTGAGCAGACGTTCTTCACCGCATTCTCTTTCTATTTGAACTTCTTTCTCGCGTAATTTTACGCGATAACCTTTCCTTCTTACTGCTCATCTTAAGCAGAAAGGTCACGACGGCAATTTCATAAATATTCACCGCTACAACAGTCATCATAAAAAAATCCAAATCATTATGTTCATAAATCACGCTCATTGAAATAAAATAACTTTTTCTTCTTGTCACATTCATACGATTATAATAATTACCAGCTAGAATTAAAGTAATCATAAATATGTTAATTAATCAAATTATTTCTATTATAAAAAAATCTGTCATTTAGATGGGACAGAATTTATAATTAAATAATTTTCGATTTTCATGGATTTCTGTTTTATTAAATAATAATTTCTGTCCTAATAAAATATTAGTATTTACTAAATAAACAACGTAAAAAATTGAAATATTTCTTTTCAAATTAATAATATAAATGATAAATTACAATTACAAGATGTCGAAATAAAAGATTTAAACTATGTATAACTTTTTAATTTTTTTCTTTATCAAAATTCTTCAGCATACTCATACGTCCGAGTGGTAACATCAACAATATGCAGCATTCTGGTGCACGTATAAAATAACACGTGACTAGGATGACGCTCGCAGCAACGCCATTAAGAGCATATTTCGGCTGTTGTAAGCGGTCGGAAGCAGATTATGTTATCCTATTGTCAGACATATAATCATATTTCACGGTGGCAAAGCGCACCGACTGTTGACGGCGTAATTAAACTGTGATAAATTCAACGTACGCTATTAGATAATGAGTGCACCAGCTGGACGTAACGCGGGGCCGTTTAGGCGCGTTCGTTTCGTAATTAATCCAGTAAACGCAATAACGCGTTCCGCGGTGAATTTTCCCACGATGGATTCACCACCGCGAGATTATCTGCCGAAGCAGATAGTATTATTGCAAAACGATTGCTAATAATTGATAGACGCGAAGTAGGTACCTGCTTTGATATACGCGCTGCGCGCCGCTCGATTACGAAAAACGAGAGGCTGACCAATTGCTAATCGTCCGACTGGAATAATTACATATGCATCAATCATTAACTGATTAGCATCGAAATAATACCTACATATGAAATGTCTGAGAAACTGTATTTTACCTTTAATAAATTTCTCTCAAGTTAACTTTTCTTTAAGAAAAAGTTTTAAACAAAAAAAATTTTGACTCCTTAATACTTATAAGTACATTTTAAATTTTAATATTTAATATATTCGAATTATCAAAACTAAATTTTAAAAAATTCTTTAATTTTAATAAATTATGAAACTTAAATAAGTTTCATAATTTATTAAAATTAAAGTTCTCAAATTTACTTTACAAGTTATTTCATTTTCAATCGTTTGCAATTCAAAAGTTACCCGACAATAATGTAATTAAGAAAAAGAAATAATCTAAAAAATTTGTATTTTATTAAATTTAATTGACGATACTTTGTATTTATAAAAGCAAGATTTATCAGAAACATCAGAAAAGATTATCATCAAAGATTGTGTAATGTTGCTGATGTTTCGCCTCATCTGCATTTGTATTTTGATGCACGCTACAATTTGCATTTTCGCAAGTGGCAAGGTGCGACGATTTCGCAGTGGTGTGTTCAATACGGTCGGACGGCGTTATCTAATTTCGGTTTTGTTTTACCGCGGCCGACCGCAGACCGAGCACGCCGATGCGTCCAGCGGCGTTGCAGCAAAGATCGGGCTTTCCTCTTGAAACCGCAATCAGGAGCACGTACACTTGTGCAACTGCCGCGTAATACTCTCACCATCTGGAATTCCAGTGCGATAAAACAAAAAGCATCGTTTGAACGTCCAACGGCACTGGCTCCGCTAACAGCGTCGCGAGTTAATGCAATTGACAACAAATAAAGCTACGAGCTCCGGAATTATACTTTTTAGGATTATCCAGTGAGCTCAGTTATTATTTTTCTTATTAAAAAAATAACTGCAACACACAGTTTACTTCAATATTATTTTTGTATTGTAATCTTACGTTTATTTTAACAACGTTCTTTATTTATGCAAACAGTTGTACTGTAATTCTCTTTAAAATAGATAAATTTGCGTATACGCGAATAAAAAATGTAGAATATGTACGAAAGTTTTCATGAAAATCTGTTCTGAAAGGGATTGTGTATTTTGTTTCATTAACTTCTATATTATCAGCTGTAAGAATTTTAATTGTTTAGACATGAGAAAATGTTAATCATGTATAGAAAGATTGAAAAATACCATGTATTACACCGTAAAATGCAAAATAAACATAATTGTATCGATATCTCAAGATTTCTCGCTATTTCAATAATTTTTAAATGAAAATAGAATGTTGCTTTCAATCGCGACAACTCTGCGCATTAAAAAATTAAACTCCTTTAAGCGTGACGACGTTGGAGTAAAGAGCGCGAGCCTTTCGTGAGATAATGCGCCGGGATATAAGTCATTAGCCTAAGTTCCAGCAGGGAAATATTACTATAAGACACAACGTCGAGAAACAAGAGGGTTGGCTGAATCTTATTTTGAGCCATAACAATAATTAGAAACATCCTTTCTGTATTACAATGTGAAGCGCAACACAAAACTTTATATAAATTCTTGATGATAAAAGTGGAACTCTGAGTTAAGAGGTTTATTTTAAATAAACATAAATTCTTTTATAATTTAAAAATGAAACAAAATACACAATCCCCTTTAGAACAGATTTTCATAAAAACTTCGTACATATTCCACACTTTTTCAATGTTACAAAAATCTTATTCATAACTGCTTGCAAACGAAATAATGCTTTTGATAAAAAAAAGATTCATCAGTATATATTTCCATCCGTATAATATAAATATTATATCTTCTAATTTAAATATTATATCTTCTATAAAAATACCTTTTAAAAATATCTTTTAAAAAAAGACTTCACTTGTAAATACGATATTTTTGTATTTAACTAAAAAAGTTGTGTATATATCCTCAATCGAGCTTATAAACAACATGAAGAAATATAAGATTCTCATCATACTACTGGCTTCTGGTCAGACTCATTGGGAAATTAGTCTTTTCAAGCGTGACGGGCGTGTGGCAACTCTCGAGCCTTTCGTGTGAGATAAGGCTCCAGGATATGCGTCGTTAGCCCGGGAGCCGGTAGAGGAGGAAACATTCGCGGGAAGAATATTGCGGTATAGAGGTAAGGGAGACAGAAAGAACGGCATGCCGAGCTCCGCACAAGTGCAACGCCTCGTATAGAGCGAGCGGAGAGAGTATCTCGTGTCATGCTGCACTTCCGCTCCGTGAAGTAAATCGTGTGCATTGCAGTGCAACGGACCACCGGCGGCTGAGCGTAACGCGAGGCGAACCACCGGCACGTAAGATTATGAAATTCGATAGAATAACGTCATTGTGCTAACTCCTTAATTGCCGCACCGTAAATACTGCAGTGGGAATATTCGTACGAAGCGAACGTACGTTTCTGCGCGGCGCGTGTAGTACTGTAGTCTCAATGAAACTCGCTGACGATTCACAAAAAACGCAAGATCATTAAGTTGTGGCGGCAATGATGATATTGATAGAGCAAAGAAGTACATAATCTACATCAGGGATTTAAAAGTTTTATCGTGCATGCGATGACATTGTTAAAATAGTTGCTAGATAAAAGATCGTGTGTATAGCACGTGCTGGAGGAAAATGAGGCTGAAGGAAAAAAATATTCCTTCGGGGCACATCGACAAGCCATATACTTGCTCAACGACTATGCTTCCAAGGTTAGTGAACTTAACAGTGATCACGGTCAGCAGAAAGATCTCTGATAGAATCTGAGTTCTATGAAGGCAAAGTTCTATGAAAGCAAAGGTCACTTTCGAAATTCAAGCGAAAATTCAGTAAAGAAAGTTATATATGGTGTACGTTTCCAAATTCTATCCTACCTTGTAGTCAAGATGTTTCATCAACTCTGAATTAAATCTGCTTTTTATTTTATCGTAACGTCAATCTTTTAAATCAAACAAAAATAGTTTATAAAATCACGGCCAGCGAAATATATTATAAAAGAAATACAAACATTAATAAGTATTAAAAAATTATCTTATGACTTTAAATAATGTTAATGTTATTCATGTTATGCACTATCTGAAGTCGTACAATAAATATTTAAGAGTTTTTATTTGCAACACAAAAGTTATAAAAATTATTCCATATAAAAGTTAGATGATTTATCTTTTATTTATGCGCAAGTATTATACGTGTTATATATCTCACATTTTATTGCTATTCTGCTTTAAAATTATGAATATCACATTTTGCATAAAATATATAAAAATATAATTAACATGTTTGATTTAAATACAATCGATATATTTGAGAAAAAACGAGTTTAACGATAAAAATAAATTATTCCAGATTAAGCGAAAGTGCTACGAAAGTGACGGAAGGAACGAGTTCTAGAATCGGTGAAAGTGCCAAAGAAAAAGTTAAAAAAGTTAAAAAAAAGGTTAATTGAGGGGCCGGATATGAGCATGGTTTAGTCTGACGAAATGTAGACGTAATGACAGTGTAATGGCTTCATCGATCAGGCTGAAAGTTCGGTGGTACGTTGGTAATTACATGATAAAGACTATAACGTCATTACAGGAACGACAACATCGTTGTAAGCGTGTTAGCAATTTATGTAATTTAATAACACCGTTATTATAAACGAGCGGGTGTTTCAAGAAGATATAAGTACGTACATTTAATTTTAAAGAGATTGCATTAGACAGTTTGAGTTAAGAAGATGAAGAAGAACATTGAATATATTATTATCTTTTTCGAAAGACAAGTAAAGATCGCGTGTCTACTTTTAAACCGTCCTAAATATATTTTTTTTATAATATGGAGGTTATACGTGTTACAATATTATGTAAAGTATGGAAAGCTTTGCAGCACATAAGCTTCATTTTTTGCATTTATCCCAGCGGTAACATAATGAATCTTGATTGGACAGCAGCAGCTCGGAACTCTGAATGTAAATACATTTTGCCATATCCACGTTCAGACATTTCAAAAAGCGCGAGGCAAAACGTGAATTCTCGTTGAATCACAGAGAGATCGATTCATTCCCAGGATTACAATTACGGCGCAGAACCACTCGCCGAAATCATCGACAAGCCGTCGAAACCAGATCACACCGCGTCATATCCACCACACACCACTCCAACTTCCACTCTGCGAAGCCGTAACAACACCGGGCGCCAATCGAGAAAAACAAGTCCACATACCGCTGAGTTTGCCAGGAATGGCGTACAACGATCCCACGAAGAGGACCGACAACAGGAGTAAACGTATCTTCGTGGCCATGTCGTCTTGGATGCCGTCACCGCGAAATTGTTCTAACGGCCGAGTCCGATCCGCCGAATCTTCTCGTCTGAAGACAAGACCTCATGTAATCCCGTTCGATCGATCGGCGTCCTTGACGCGCGCGCGCGCACGAGATCGAGAGATCGACGATGCTGGGCCTCCAACAGCCAGCTGGAGAATGTCGCCCGACCACGTGTACTCGCGAATTTCTTGAGGATCGCGGGAAAGAGTTACGGCGCACCGGTTATACAGTAGAATGTCACGCAAATCGACTCCCGACCGAAGCCAAGTTCTCTTTTACTTAAATCTTGTCCTTGTGTACAGTGCGGTCTGCGTATTGGTATGCATGAGTTTGATGAAATCTCTCTAGGGTCGCCATCGTGAATTCGGGTCGAGATCAGATACCATCGGACGCTCATTGTGTCGGTGAAAGGTAAAGATTTTGGACGTAAAGTTCTTAACTCCTTTGCGAGAGAGCGATTGAAATCTGATTCTATTAATTGCAACTTCTACATTATTAATCTTAATAATTACTTTATTAGGGTATTTATTCGCACATTAATGTATGATTAAGTGGTTCAATTACAGTAATTATTAATATCCAAAATGCTTTAAGAAAAGAATCGAGAAATGCAATATTGCTGCATAATTAGAAAACAGCTTTATTAATATACAGCGTTATTAATATACCATCCAAAATAAATTAAGGAAGACATCTATAAATTGTAAATATAAGCAATTATTAGATTATAAAAATACTTTCTCATAAACCAAAAAAGGAAACGAAGAAATTCAAAATGCTTCTAAAGCTTATATCAAAATAAAATGGCCAGAACACATTTTTGGTATTATTCTCTTCGCGAACATTTAATTGAATTTGTGCAACCTGATGAAAATTTATGACGACTCAAGGAGCGAAACAACAAAATTTGTTCTGCATTTTCGGTCAACAAGCAGATTCCCTCGCAAATTATTAACTTGCTTTGTCGGATACACGCGGTATGACACAGCGTGGGTTCATTGCAAGGCGCCCAGGTGCATCGTCAATTATGCATTGTGCAAAATGTATCTAAGTTTAACCCTCCTCCACTTTCCATATATCAACACTGATGCGCCGTCCTTCTTCCCGTATGCATGCTTATACCACATATCACGCATCTACGGGTGTGTCTATGCTTAATAGAGTATGTCGAATAGAGAGTTGCAAACAAAAGCATACACGCGCAATGTGATCAATGTGTTTTCCCGTAAAATAGTATAAAAGCTACGAAAATGAGCAGAGCTAGATTTTGTGAAATATTTATACGCGCGCGCGTAAAAATTTCTCTTAATGTTTCATCTTATTAATTTTAATATACTTTTAACATCATTGTTTTAAATCGAATCATTACAAGTCAATGTAACGACAATGATTATATTTATATACATGAATTTTAGTATTAGACAAGAGAGAATAAAACTTGTTCGCATTCCTGTTCAGTTATTTTATTTTATAAGTAATTTGTTTGTTCTATTATTTGTCTGTTCAGTCACTTATTTGATTAATAATCCTTCTTCCCCCTTTCTTATCTATTGCGTTATATCACATACAGATTTGCACGTGTGTACATTCGTTAGCAAACTCCTATACGACATACTCCAATTTCACCGTCCTCAAAGTCGGGCGAAGCTACGAGATCGAGAGATTAACTAACGTAGGGCAGATCGTAATTTAATTACGTTCTATTTTTTCGGCTACCTTGATCAGCGTAGGAAGGCACCGGGGTCTCCCTGGTCAATCTTTCGAGACAAACAACGATGAACTGAGCACCGGCAGGCTCCAACATTCGCTTTTCAATTGGATTCCGTACTGGCCGACCTTCACCGGTTACTCATACTCCACTCGAGCGCGAGACGAACACCCTCGATCAGTATATTTCGGTCCGCGTGCTCGAGAAAGGTACGTGTCGCCAACGAAGGTCGCCAGAATTTACCGATTGAGATCCTGATACTCGCGAACATCCGCGAGATTTTTTTCATGATTTATATGGGTCAATTTTGAATACTAATATTCTGAGAATTTTTATGCGACTCTCTGTAGCTTGAGATAATTTGATGGTTCTGCTGTATTTGCCGTTATGAATTTTTAATTACGCATCGCGATAGGACATATTGTGCATTCTTTGATAACGAATATTAATTACAGCTAAAAAGTGATGATCATCTCAATGGCATAATTTGAAAGTTATTTAATGTATACAATTAAAGAGTTTTAGCAAATCAAGTCTCGAGAATATGTAAGAAAAATGAAATTTTGCTTTCCAATAAATTGTTTTAAAATTACTTTACATTACTTTGACTTATTTCAACAGAAATTTAATAAGCTCTAGGCACGGTGTGTAATGTTGAAAAAGCTAAGCATTTGAAAAATACATTTTAAATTTATTACAGAAAATGTTAACGAAAGAATATTAGGTAGCTCTCTGGATATATCTTATATAAACAGAGTTTATTGAATTTCGCGAAACATTTCTTCGTTTATGAAGCTCATCTCAACTTTTTACATCCGTTATATTACACGGGTGAACAATCGGAGATAATTAAAAAGATGCAGTCGTGCGAATTGATCAGAACCTAACTTGATGTTGCGAGTTGATTCTTTCGGAAGAAGATTCATCGATTTAATTTTATTTTCACGATACGAACGAGTCGCCTTTCACCGAATTGTAAATCGAATTTCTCGACCCGCCCGACCGGTACGCCCAAAAAAATATGCATGACGTAAATAGACGTCGCTTTCGATGGGATTTTTTGGTCTTTAAAAAGAGTTTCTCTCTCTCTCTCTCTCTCTCTCTCTCTCTCTTGTTTCCTAGATCTTCGAAAGGTACTTCACGCGGATAGAACTCTCGGGATATCGCGTTTAAAGACTCTACGGAATCCCGATCTAAAGTGGATTTTTCCTGGCCACTTGGGAGAGAGAATTTTACAGGTTGCACACTACATAACTAACCATAACTCTGTTCTAATACATAGAATTAAATATACGGAAAACAAATTTCTTCTGAAACGAAACGATTAGAAATATATTTTCTAGTTTAAATATATATATAGATTCAGAGATAACACCTTTTGATTTCTTCCAGCAGACGTGACGGCATTAAATAGCATATATCGTAGCACGTATACGTTGCCATATAATTTATCTCGATCCTCAATGTGATACGTGACCTATCTCTTATTCTGAATAAAATTACAGTATAAAAATTCAGAATGTAAACCTTCGAATTTCAAATCCCTTTGATAAATTGTAATTTATTTTACACTTTTTTAAATAAGAATAAAAAAAATGATTTTAAAAGGACACGTATCAATTCAGAAGAAAATATCTTCACTATTTTTCAAATTTCTTAAGAGAAACTTTATTTCGAACTATAATAATCTCTACTGTAGGTCCTTCCTTTTTGTCATGCTTAGTTAAGTCCTAATTAAACGTTAAACGCGAAACTGCTAGAGTACATTGTTATTTTTTAACGCAGAACGCCGTAAAATGGTGTCGCTTTATGAGTCATCCAGTGCGCGAGTGTGTCAACGATATTTTCAACCGGATTATTGCAAAGACTGCAACGGTGACATTGTTACCATCCCTGTCGCCCGCGTTAGGTGGCGTTGCGAATTTCTTCCGGCTGAAATGACAGAAAGCGGAGGGATCCTGCCGGACTGAATTCTTGTCACAGCGGGGCCATAATTTCTTCGTCATAAAAGAGATGGCAGGCAGTTTCTTGCGAGGGAAACTCACGGGAATACGGAAATATTCCTTCAACGTAGACCCTCTCTCTCTCTCTCACTCTCACTTCCTCTCGTTCATTCCGCGATATATGGAGTTTTTTATTCTCGCGAATTAAAGAGTAAGATTACGGTTGTTAACAGCAAAGGACATTGCTCTGAACAAGAAAGATATCAGTAGTTGAACGTTCCAAGTTTAAGACATCATTTTACTTAACAGAAAAATTAAATATAACATTTACAATTAAATTTTAATCAAAATATCCGTGATTTCTTCTACGTTGTTCCATTAAATATTTTTCTTTATGCCACAATGATTATTTTACCTTCTGAAGATTTAACTATCCGAATAATCACCTATCAGTTTCAATAATCATCAGACATAAGGTTGCATTAAATCGTACTCATGATGGTAATCTAGATTGGAGATCTCCAAGTTGCAATAAATCTACCGCGTAAAATCAAGTGCTTCGATCTCTAATCCGTGGAGTGCAATTCACCATCCTTCGGGAGCCCATCGTCGCCGCAATCGGGGCATCGCCCCGATCGAAAAACGGCGTCACCGAGCGACGTTTACACATGCGATCGGCGCCGATCACGTTTGGTACCGCGTGCGAGCGGATATAACATCATCGAAATCTACGAGGATTGACAGGAAATATACGCGCGGATCGACGTCTCGACGAATTATTCATGAGAGGAGATTTGCACCGAGATTATTCCACGACATCTGCGCGACACCATGCCATTGGGAATCCTATTTCTGTACTTTCGATCGAAAGGGCACCAGTCGAGGAATAAATCACGCCGGCGGGGATAACGGTAAATCGTTCGTACGAGGTGTACGCTGCCCTGGCAAAAGGAGTCATTGATTGAATGTGCCAACCGGAGAGAAGCTACTTAACAATTGCAGGCGCCGCGAAGATGAGCGACGTGAATGCGAGCATCAACGTTGCAAATCGTTGATGCGTTAAGAAGATTATATTAACTATTGGAATGCAAATATATGACGAAGCTGCTAATAACTATGATGCAACCGCAGGAATTATTCGACTTGGATGTAAATTGCAACGCGAATCTAGCTTCTGGTATCAAGTTTACGTTCGGACGTATAGTATGTACTCTATTGCTGGTACATGTATTACATTTCTCGTACTATATATTTGCGAATAATATTATTTATATAAGATATATATTAATCATGTGCAGCGAATCTTCATTTTCTTAGGTATACATGTATTCATTGTTTCATTATCATTATTTTGTAATTTTTCAAAATTATATTTATTCATAGCTGTTGAAAAACCAAAGTTGACTAATTTATTATAATCGTACAATTATAATTTATTATTTTTATTGTAATCTTATATTAATAATTTTAAATTTTAATTTTAAAATTTTTCGCAACATTGCTGATTGAAAAGGTTTAAGCTATGCAAGTTTAGAGTCTCTAATTATTTATTACAAATTAATTCTTAATTACATAACAGCAAAATTTAACATAAATCTCCTATATTCTTTCGTAACATAGCTCTCTCTACATCACTTTATAAAACGGATTTAATAGCGTCATTATCCACGAAAAAAAAATTTTTTTAAACATTTCTTAAAGCCTCGAACGAGTTTGCGAAACGAATAGGATACTTTAACGATCTGGTGTTTCCTGAGTTTTCATTATTCAGTACTTTAATGCCGCCATGTGATCGATCGTTTACAACGAGTGCGAGACAAGATAGCCTACAAGATTCTTTCGCAATGTGTTTTACCAAGTGAACACACGTTGCAGGAATGTAGGCCTCGGTCACGTTATCAGGATCAGGTCAACAAGGTTTAAAATAAAATTCGAGGATGGCACGTAAAAACCGTAGGTATGTCGTTTTTCTCTCATATAGAATAAATGCGCGACATAAATTTTTTTCATTTAGATCGTGATAAATTTATGCAAATATCTGTTATTTTCGAAATGTATTCGATATATAAATATGCATCAGGCTTTCCGTCTTTAAATAATTTGCCTTTAATTCTTCCTCCACATAAATTTAATACCAAAATTTATTTATTAATTGACAAAATTTTATTTATCAATAATAATAAATAAAGCATTATCGCAACAAAATTTCCTGAAATAGAAATGATATAAATATTTCAAGCGATTTTCAAAAGGCAAAAGTGGCAATTTATATTATACTAAAATGTACACGTTGATATAGCATTCGTATAAAAAGGTCTGCGAAGAAACTTGTATAGTGAAAAAAAACGCCATTTATTTTATTAGGAAACTTACACTTGAAGAATTCAAGATTACTTCTCGGGTGCATTGTCGGCCTTAAATGCGAGCTTGTCGCATAAACAGCCTCTCGGTTACACGCCAGCCGCAACGATTGCAATGCGGATTGCGGGCTTTATGCACTTGCTGGACCACGCGCGCACACACGTGCAGCCGCGTGCACACACGGCACACGTCACGTGCAGAAGCACGTCTGTACGTGAGGCAAGGAGGTACGACTGTAGAAAATGAAAGTTGAGATTCCACGGCGTGTTGTTTCGTAACCAGGGTCACGCTTAGAAAGGCGACGTTCAGTATTTAAGTTCCTAATATTGATCGCGGCTTCTGAACGAATCTATATTGGGCGCGAACACAATCCCTTATTATGTGGAATTCTATAATAAAAACAATAAATATTTTACGGCAAATGCTCATCGCATTTGTGCGTCAATTAGTATTGTTGAGAGAAAATTATGATTGTTATTGAAGCAGTTTAATGGTAGCAACAACATTAAATAAATAATGAAAAACGTGATATTTCTAGCGATCTTTCGAAATATTGGAACGCAACGTGACCTTAATTAATATTTAAATAATATATAAATAGTTGACTCTCGATAAGGTCAAATAACAAAGTATAAACGGCAATTAAGAGTCGGCAATTAAGCGCTGGCGACAGTACGCAATAAATAAAATATAATGTTCTTTAATAAAAAATCATGATATAACAATAAAAACGATGTTCTTTAATAAAAAATCATGATGTAACAATAAATTAATATATCCCTGTATTTCATTTATTCTTATCTTAAAGTATTTATTTGAAAGTTTGTACGAATATAGAATCTACGAATATAGAATCTGTCATTATAGAGTTTTTTTTCTAATTAGAAACAACAACTTAAAACCATAGATGAATATCATGATAGAAAAAAATACTTAATAATATTAAAAAGTTTACAATAAAATTTATCTTTTATAAAGTAAAGCAAGATATACGTTAGTAAATATTAAAATCAGACTTGAAAATGAAGCGATAAAATGAATGATCTTGACAAGCTGGGAAAAAGTGAAAGAGGAGACGTTTCCCAATTTAAAACCCACATATTGTACGCTCATCCGTTCAAGGTTGTCCAAGTCGTTCGGGTAAATGTTGGATATTGTAGAAATGTTATCATTTAAATCAATATTGAAAGGCGTTTCTTCAAGGTTCAAGGTTGACACACACGAACGTATTCGTGCACTAGATGCAGAGTGATAGCGAGCGGAAAATGATAGAACGACAACGTCATGCTATGAACTTGCGTGGGAATTATTTGGCCGATATGAATAATTTACTTTTCCTCAATTATTTAATAGAACCGGTTCTTTAAGCTTTAACAAAACTAACAACAATCAGAACTCCTTACTCCTTATATCGCATTTGCATTAAAGATATTTACAATTAATTTAATAAAGATAATTTTCCAAAATTTGCAAGAAGAAAAAAAGTGTTATTTATTTTAAAGATACAACTTGATTAAGAAATATATATACAAAAATTGAAGATAGTATTTTTTTCTTAGAGCAATTATTCCAATATTTTCCAGTTTTTAATTTAGGAATTTAGTTCTTGCACTCTTATAATTAACTGAAGTATCTTAAAGCTATCTTATAATTTTAAAATTTACTTTACTCTTATACGAAATGTTACTTTTGCTTTGATAATCTAAATAAAAAAATTTTAATTGCTCTTCCCTCTTATTTCTTCATTAGAAATCTGCTTAATTAACGCATAATAATATTCAGGATTAATTTGAGGAAGCAGTAATCTGTCAGTCCGAACGCCAACCTGTCATGCGCAAGCTGACCTCTTGCGTTCAAAGCACCGGCCTTCTAACGACCGCTTGGAATGATATAAAATCGGGAATCAATCCCCGTGCCGTTTCCAGCATAGGAACGATGGTGTTCTCAGCATTATCGGCATTTTCGAGAGAGAAACCGCACGGTATTGGATCCGCTAATTACCTGTCGTCTATCGTGACCGCCTTTGAGAGGCTTCACATACCTTATTCTACTTATTAAACCGAAAATTGGTATACATGTTGCGTCATAAAATTATGTAGACCAATATACGTTCCACTGATTTCAGAAAGCTACTCGTAATTTATTTCATGAAAAAATTATCCTTTCTCTTTCTTCACGTTACCCTGACAATATCAAAAGGTACGCTAAATTCGTATGATTATTGAAAAACATTAACAATTCTAAAGTTTGAAATCCAATGTATTTCAAAAAAGTTCGAGAAAGTTAACGTGTATTTCTAAATTTAAAAAAATTAGGTTAGATATTTTTAAGTACATCAAGAGGACGAAACTGTCTATAAGTATTGTATGAATGAAGGGTATTCTTATTCGTAAATAGCTCATAATTATTCTACGGTATTCCAAATCATTAACTCACGTACCAAGAAATCGAGAAATACCAACAGCAGTTTCTCATTTAATAAGACGATATTATGCTACTTTCTCCAGAGCGTCGGCCTTGGCAAAGTAAGCTGGATTCGTTTCACGATACATTTCTCTCGATTTACTCTCGATTTATCACGGCCGGTGGTCAGTCAGATACAGTTAAATCCCGCTTTATATAAACTGTCGACATTATATGATTTGCGCGTATTTGACTTCCATAGAAAATTTGATGTTAAAGCGCTCTAATGACGCTCGTTAAATCAATTTATTTCGTGTAATATCGATGCGCCATTTAAGCGTATAAAAACGGAAATCAAGTGTGAATTATTAATTATTCGTGCACACTAATTGCCCGTATGCATACTATTTGCATAATAGAATTTGCTACCGACAAAATACTTTTAAGAAGCTTAATTTTTCTTAGAAATAAATAAAATTCACTGGCTCGTTATATTGAAAACAAATAAAGGAGAAAGCGGCCAAATACGAGCAATTAACAAGATGGTAAGAATTATAGCGAAAGGATTTATTCAAAAAATCATTAAAAATCCTTTCGCTATAATTCTTACCATCTTGTTAATTGCTCGTATTTGGCCGCTTTCACCTTTATTTGTTAATTTTTCTTAACATTGAAATATTTTCGATATATCTTCAATGAATGCCGCACATAGTCAGAAGAGAGACTTAAATAAATCTATGTACGAGACTTATTCAATTAATTATAACGTGCAAATTATCAAAGTCAAATTAATCTGTTTGATTAAGCAAAATTCACTTCGTGGTAAAATGTGTAACCAACTTAACCGATTTATCCGCGAATAAATTGGTTGAATAGTTGATAGAATTTTCTTCAAATTAAATCGATTATATGGTTTACCGCATCGCGCTGCTCCGCACTTACAATTTAATTCCAATCCTTTACCGCTGTATCGATTGTTTATTTAGTCAGAATTGATTTACAAACCAATGCACAAAAATATCGTGATAAGCGTGATACTTCTGTAAATGTATTGTCATATAAATATCATTTTGCTCGTTTATTCGATTGTTGCTTTTACACAATGTGGACAATTTCTTCATAGAATTTTATAGTTTTAGTATTTTATGATTTTTATAAACCACACTTTATTATGCTGGAATAATCAAATATGACTTCCGGCCTTGTTTATTATCTTTCCGCAGTAAATAATTTCAAAAACATTTTACAGGATTTGCAACATTTCCAGACAATGTGGCATTTGTCATCTTGTTTTATGATCTTTCAATGAAACATTTAATTTTGCACAATACATTCGTACAATTTACAGTAATCGATACGATCATGCGTATTTTAAGGCAATCCAATCTATTTTTTAGGCAATTTTAATTTACCAAGCGCGTTGGCGCGCGAAATCATTTCCAATAAATCACATAACCGATTTACACTCCGAAATTCCTTGCAAATCGGTAGATCAATCGAATTTCGGTGGCGGTATTAAATCGATTACACGCTCCGCCGCAGCATCACGGCTGGTTCATGGGGGCAGACAGGCGCGAAGTATCCCCGGCAGGCATCTTCCTCGTACAAAGCGAGGATAATTCTGGCCTTTCCAGCGCGTATGGCGGATAGGCTGAATGAGAAAGCAAGCCGACTGAATTCGGTCGGCGGGTCGGGAAGACTTGATCGCACTTAGGCGGGCCTTCGAGTCGCGCAGCCGGAAACGATCGCGTAATAATGCCCCGTTTTGTCTCCAACTGCTTATCAGCCTCGGCCAGATCTCCAACTTGGAACTTGCCTGAAAGCACTCACGGTGCATTGCCTTGACGAGTATGTAATAACGACTCAACTGCCGTTAACTGCGACGTACGAGCGGTTTTCCTGACTCCGTAAAGAGAAAGAGGAAGGAAGAGGAAGCAAACAAGCACATTTCTCGTCGTGAAATAAAAACAAAAGAAAATCGCGAAAAGGGGCCAACAAAATACTGTCAAAAACATGCATATATAAAACACAATTTTGTCAAATATGTCAGTGTTTGCAAATCAAAATGCAATCGATCTGTGCGTACGATTACTTTCATCAATTTTTAACGCACATCTTTTTGTAATTTTTATAACGGTATATCAATCAAACAATTTAATTTTAATTACTTGATACGCGTTGCCATTAATTATTTCCTTGGTATATGCCTCAAGACAAAATTTACAGGAAGGGTTTCTGGCAAGGACGGTCGGCCTGAGATCAGAATGCTAATGCGAGTCTCACGAGCCGTACGTGTGCCGACATTCGCGCTAGATTATCGTTTGCGAGCACTCCTGACGACGCCTCCGTCGAGTAGACTGTATAACAGTCGCATTATGTTGTGCAGAAGACGGCCAGTGAGAGTGTATGCGCTAGATACTTGGCGTATTCGCGCAAGAAGCGTAATTAAGACCAGGCCCGAGTTCTCCTGTCTCCATTTTGCCGTCTGTCGACGGCGAAATCGGACTCGTGGCTGAAGGCATGCTAGTTAATGCGACAAGTTGTAAGTTACATCGTCTAATACGCTGTTGGATATACTCGTAAATCCTGTCTGCGCCTGCTTAATTAAGTTAGATACTCCGATTATACATTACAGATGTCCCGAAACAGACCGCGCAAGATCGTTTATACGCCTCTATTTGTCTGAGATTCATATCGGTTTGTTTCTTATTGAAATAATAATTAGCCAAATAGACAAAAGTTTGTTTCTTTTATATCTAATTAATATACATGTTACTCTCTTGAATAAGTAGGATAATTTATTTATATAATGTTTTAAGTTTAGAAAGTTGTAAATCATCTCGACAATTTCGAGAAATAACACACGTAACAAACTTTATTTAGCAACATTTATTTTAATTCCTATTTTTTATGACATAAGAAATAAAAGCGTTTAAATGTCGAGATTCGCGCGAACATTCGTATCGTTACTTATGTCTTCAGCTACTCGATTACGCAAATGCATATTCTGTTACGAACTGCAAAACCACACAGCTGCCTAACTTGATTAATTAACGTTTATACGAACGAACTTCTATTTCAGGAAATTGTATAAACTGATTAAAAGTTTGAAATAGCTACGGTTAGGAAACAAACGGCTGCCTCGTTGAAGCATCGAACAAACGAATCATCATCTATTTTTCATCTGCTAATTCTCATTTTACCTAATTCCCATATTTTAAAACCAATTGGTACATAAGCCTATAGTCTTTCAATATTTAACTTTTTCATATTAAATTAATTGTCAAGTTTATATTACAAAAGTATACAAGATGATTCGATCTTCATGGAAGAGAAATATGATGGAAGTGAAAGTCAATTTAACTTGATACCATCTGATTGCAGCTTCGGCTGCTCATCGAAGTGTAAATGTAGAGTAGTGGAAGATGTTTGCAGAATCGAAATTCTATTTGCGAAGTGAAATGGTCTGATTACAAATCTATTCTACTGCACGCAACGTGTAACGCAAGACGCTGTCGTGTTTACCGTCACTAAACTTCCGGAAGAGAATGCATGCAATTCAATTTTGCTTTGAATCTTCTTCGTCACTTGACACACATATCAATAATGATTTACTTGCATAATCCTAGCGTAATATGTTATTGTTAATAAAAAGATATGTCGTTCTCATTTAATTCTACTTTCCGAATAATGTATATAAAATTAATTTTTTTGCATATACAGCAAGCGATATATTGATTTATTATATAAAATAGTACAGAAATGTATTACATTTTTAAGCATTCACGAATTAATGAATTTAGAGTTTCTCAAAATTTGAAAGATTTTTAGATACAGAATAGTTATAAATAGCTTGTTTAGATATGTAAAATTCACAAATTTAGAAAATTTAATATTTAATTCTAAAAAATGTTGAATTTATAAATATTTGAATCCGTAATCATACGTCAATATATCTATTGATTTTTCTTCTGAAAAAGCAAGCTTCTTAGAACTATAAGAATTACTAAATTCAAAAGTTTTTAACATACTTTTTAAATCAAAAGTTAGAATAATAAAACGCTCAAATTATAATGCAATATATTTCTCCCATTCAATGGATTGTACTATTATATATTTGATATATTTCGGTTTCCCAATATTTTGATGCATTTCTGTCCCTATATATGTTGCGTGTTTTCAGCGCGAATCTATAATCAACCAAAAATAAACCGCATTAGCGAAACAGTTTGAAAGCAATGCGCCGTGTCGCGTTTTAAATATTTACTCGTCGAATTTGTACGAAATGTGCAAGCTCGTAACCGCCATCGCAAAATCGAATGCAAATTGTACCGTTATAAAACAAAGTACAGTAATTCCGCGAGGTGCTTCGTTGTTTCATACAAACTTCTCAACACATAGTCGAGTGATTTCTAATATGCTAATAACCGTATAAACGGTGACATTTTGCACACCAGTGAGAAATAAGTAACCGATGTGTACGAGCGAATACGACTCTATGAATCCGCCAAGTTAAATAAGAATCTCGAAGAAAAGTAAGACAGTTTGTCAGGCGTAAATGTGCAGCGTTTACAGAATTAAAGTTCGTTTAAACATTGACACAGGCTGCGGATAAGATCAAAAACTATGTCATGTCTCTGTAAACTATGTTATGGAATTCTGCGGCGAATGGTGCCGAATTTAGTCGTTTTTAGATTTCTCGGATACGCTATATATGATCTATCTTTAATACAGAAATTTTATATATTGAATACCCTTCTTATTCTAATTTGAAAAACTATTGCTTTGTATATAATTTAAAAAGTGAATATAAAATGTAACATAAAAAGTTTTAAATCTGAAGCTTTCACGTGATTCTTTCTAAAAAACAAATATTGTAATCTGGCAAAAAAGAAGATGAGACATCTAGGTGTATTTCCACGTTATGTGTACAATTTTTGTAAATAATATAGACCGAGCATTATTTAAATATAATTTTACATGAATATAATTTCTGTAAAGATTTACAATGCTCTATGAACTTTTTCTATCAAAAAAATCTAAAAAAGTTTTGGTCATTCTCAAGAAATATTTCACCAATTTTAATTCGAGTATGAAAATCATAAGTTAAGGCAAAAATGTATCCCCTCAGCAAAACTTTATAAATTTACACCAAATGTTAAGTGCTATAAGTGTCGAAAACGTTGAGAAATGATTAAAGTTTGTGTTGACCATCAATATTTATTCTTCGATCATACATAATGTTACGAAAGAGATATTTGGTTAAAACCTTCTTGCGAACGTGACGAAAATCAAGATTAAAGGGCTTACACATAATGCAGTTTAATAATATAACGTAGTGACGAAGTACAGAGAAAATTGCCTGTTGAATTCAAAAGTATCCACTTCGCTATATTCCCATTACGAATATCTACGGGGCCATCTTTATGCTAACATTAACAAATCGCGCTTTATTTTTCACGCATAACGCGATTAGTACGCTCTTTCTATGATCAAAAGGACTCACAAGGAGCAATGTAAAAAATATGAAAGATTAAAACGATGCATAATTACACCATGAGAGTGTTGCACGCTGTTAAAATGAAAGATCGTTAATTTTTTCTCTGTTTTTCCATTTTTCATCTTTACAGATAGCGAAGAAATAAAGCGTGTATTTATATATATATACAGGGTGGTTTTTCCATTTTTCATCTTTACAGATAGCGAAGAAATAAAGCGTGTATTTATATATATATACAGGGTGGTTCACGCAATTGGATCGGGTTATACCTCGAGTTTGGTTAGTGATATAAAAAAGTTGTAGAGGAAAAAGTTGAATGGTATAGGAAGGTCTACTTTCCTAGGAGTTTACTTTTTTCATAAATGCAACGATGCACCTAAGAAATGCAAATGCATTTTTTGTTTAAATGGAATTACATATGTTTAAAAATGTATATCGGTTCCTCGGAACAGCCTGCGTAAAAAAGTATTAGGGTACAATGTAAAAAAAAATCAACAATTTGTGAGATATATCACATTTTTGGTTTCGTATGCTTTATTTAAGAAGATGTTCGAACGTATTGCCTTCACATTGTAAACACTTCATAAAGGGTTTCCTCAAAGATAAAGTGTATTCGCGTCCATTTCTTTCTGTAGAAGACTTAAAAGAACGAATTAGATTTCATTGCTCTAACATAAACAGAGATCACCTTCATTGTGTTATGAAAAACGTAAAAAAACGATTTATGAAGTGTTTACAATGTGAAGACAATACGTTCGAACATCTTCTTAAATAAAGCATACGAAACCAAAAATGTGATATATCTCACAAATTGTTGATTTCTTTTACATTGTACCCTAATACTTTTTTACACAGGCTGTTCCGAGGAACCGATATACATTTAAAAAAATATATAATTCCATTTAAACAAAAAATGCATTTGCATTTCTTAGGTGCATCGTTGGATTTATGAAAAAAGTAAACTACTAGGAAAGTAGACCTTCCTATACCATTCAACTTTTTCCTCTACAACTTTTTTATATCACTAACCAAACTCGAGATATAACCCGACCCAATTGCGTGGACCACCCTGTATATAAATATTATAAAAATTAAAAGATAGAATCCATTCGAAACATCCTCTCTTTGCAAATTATCTTGGAAATATCCGTGTTACGTCTCGTTTTCTCTATACAGTATGAAATAAATATTGAAACGCGCGCGTGTGTGTAGGATGAATATTGAAACGACGTACTTTGCGCAAACAGTTATTTGCGGTGCGATGGAAAAAAACACCGTCGCGTTTTAACGGTTAAATTAATTTCCCTCTCCTCTCTATTGAAATTTATTCAATATTGATTTCTTCCACAATTTTAATATTACTCGTAAAAGAAAACTCAGGTATTATAATTTTGCTGCTTGATTTATGTGTGTGGGATTATTAGATATTGATTTTAATTAATTTATGTTTAATAATTATAAACAATTTAAATCGAGAGGTAGGCCAATGACGGTCATAGCGGATCTTAGTGCTCCAATAATATTAATGTGTGACTTTT